>JAFVLL020034352.1:0-39850 GCA_021397915.2 Tor tambroides
TACCATTAGCTATTGGGCGCTTCTTGTAGAAATATTTGCCGATCATTGTGAGAGCTGGGTTGAGATTGAATGCCAGTCCCAGACCTGGAAAACATCATAACACACAGTTCAAAATGAAAACAGGTCCCCTGGGTGATATTAAAATGTGTCAAAAGAGTGTAACATCACTAGGAGTGCTATTACTGTAAATTGCATGGGATAAGAGCAATGGTGTATGTTTAAAAAAAATCTTATTTGTTTTTAATTATACCTCCCACTACACCGACACAGAAGTACAAGCCTTCGACGGTATTGCAAAAAGAGGCAGCGATGAGCCCTGCTCCTGAGAGGCAGCCTCCTAAAATCATAATAGGTCGACTTCCATACTTATTGACCAGGATACTGCTGACAGGACCTGGGAATGAGAATTTGCACAAAGCAAAGGAAAATATATTTATTTCTGTAATCTGAAGCCAAAAAAGAGATTTTTTTTAGTTTTAAAAGCATTTTAAATGCTATTTCTGAAGTTACAACCTGATACTTAAATAAGTTAATCATTATATATATATATATATATATATATATTGATTTATAGCATTTAAAATGCTTTTAAAACTGAAAAAAATCTATATATAAAGAAAAAAAAAGAAATGCACAATGCCCTAACCTATTACTCATTATGCATCTTAATAAAGTAAAACTGTTACTTTGATATTACTGAATTTCAATTTTTGATCAAATCCAGATTTTAAATCTTAAAATATGAAAATCCATCATAAAAATATTATATTACTCTTAAAAAAGTGTGATATAATCATATATATATATACATATATACATACACACACACACACATATATATATACACACACACATACATAATATATATATATATATATATATATATATAAAATAATAAATTATGACTTTATCTAAAGTTAGTGTACTTGTTTACCAAGGAGATAACAGTGTTGTTGAAAAACATGCTTGAGATTAACTACAAGATATGTGGCGTGTGAAGAAAAATCATGGTAATAGTAAAAGAGAACAATGGTTCAGGCAACACCCAATTCCAAGCTATCAGGAAGTTTAATACAGGACTCGATTTTATCCATTGGTAATTGATGGGATTGATAACAGTGGGGTTGAAAAAAGATGGTCTGGCCTATCACAGGAACACTGTTTCAGAGGGGCAGCATGTTATTACATTATGATAAAAGATTACGAAGACAAACATCTATCTGAAATAGCATGCACACATGAACTGTTCACAATAACACCAGGAATGTATACTAAAACAATAAGCAGGGTAAATTTAGATTTTTCATGACGTAAGGTGATAGTCTCTGTTCAGACCACTAGAGGGCATTGCAGCTCTGTGGGGAAGAACAATAGAATTTGACATTGCATATTACTGCAGTAATCATCAAACTGCAGATTTTGCTGTTTCCCACCATCATCCAGCTAACTGAGCAAAAAGATGTTACCTGTGAAAAGCAGAGGCTGAAAGACCAATCTTAAAGTGCTCTACTAAATCATAATTTAGATACGTTTCGCCCTATGGCAAACTTTAGTCCTAACAAACCAAACTAATGTGTTGTGATACCACCCTACAGTAGCAAACACAAGGATCCCAAAGGTATTTCCAGTTACGTGCGTGTTTTTAAGGCTTCCGTGTACTGAGTCCAAATCCTATCCTGAATGTAGGAAGGAAGCCTGGTAATCATGTGAAAACCGGGGAGTGATGGCGAGCGCCTGCACGTCTTCAGCCTCTCAGTACAATAGGCTGCCTTGTTTGCCTCTCTAATCCACCTCATACAGCGGGGGAGCGAGTCATTGCGAACATGTACGAAAGAACATATTAACACATTTATAAATGCAGAGATTCATTAGCATCACGTACAAGCCCTAGTTTACGTCACAACAACTACTAATACCAGTACTTTCACCAGATTTGAGTTTTCAGGCTCTATATAAAATGGTGAAGTAGATACATTTAGGGGAAAAAATCTGTGATTTTTCTGATTAAAAAAATGATATAAAATCCGGATTCACTATTTGTAGGGCTACATGATTTGGCCAAAATGTTTTGATTATACATCAGTAAAAAAATTATAAAATAATAAATAATATTACACAACAGTTCTTTCTGGTCCTCGAATCTGATTGGCTGATAAGAGTGTTGATATTAGAGTCCATATAAACATTACTAAATAAAAACAAGAAATTTTACTTCTGTAATATTTCACTGTAAAAAAAACAAACAAAAAAAAAAACAAGAATTTAAGAAAAAGAATTTAATTACATGATAATTTATTTTACATTACAACTGTAAAATTACAATACTAATATTTATAGCTTATTTTGGTCTTAATTTCTTAATTTTCAAACATTAAATCTTCAGCCATAGATACATGCACATAAACGCTCCTTACACATCAGCTTGAATACCAGATGAATATGGCAAACACGGTCGCAACCAATGGTGTCAGGCTAGGGCTAAGGCTATCTGTTTAACCAACCAATGGCAGATGAGTGGAGTACTCAGGAAACCTGTATGAAAACAGTCATTATGTGACATTATAGTGATGCAGAAATCCTAATAGTAAGCCTTAACTATTTAACTTCCAGGGTAATTTTGAAGCATCACTCCATTTTGTGCAGATTTGTATTAAAATCAGAGTAAATAAAATTAATGTGACTGTAAATGTGGTACAAGAATAATCAAGAATTAGACTAAGCCCTTGGGTGACATTAAACAAAAACTCACTCCTGACATATCAGATCATTCCACATTCATGTAAATATCCTCATATCTGGACCTCTCTTGCTCCAGGCAAACTACCTCTGGGTTCCCTGGGTCACCGACAACAAGCTTAAATGCACTAGAGGTCTATGTGGGAAGATGTCTTGGCCTAGAATGCCAAAACAACACATCCCTGGAAAAGAAACAAACACCTTCCGACAGTATTTAGCTTAGAGGGCATTCAGACTTCTCTGCAAACGGTGGGTGAGACAGTGGCTGTATTCAAGGAAATGAGAGCAAAAGGGGAACCACAACACATGTCAGTCATGGCCAGCATCAAACTAGATGCTAAAACAATGGCATTCTGATTTACTTGTGAGCATATTTTGAATTATTATGAATATGGAATATATTGCCACACAGACGTCTGATGTGCACAAGTCATCATAAAAATTCACACAATTATGTCTTGCCTGCAAATATGTTAGTAGCACTACATAATGCAATTCTGTTTATCATTGTCGTCAGAACAAATTGCTGGATTTTTTTTTCCACGCGTGGTTGGTTCTGTGATCATCTGGGTCATGTGCTATGTATTGCCCCCTGCATTACAGTGGGGAATTAGCTCTGCTGGGCCAGAAGGGGCATGTAGGAGTATGAGGTCAAATGTAAAGTCATGTGCCTCTCACATGCCATGAGTTCTCAGGGCCATAATTTCAACCCCATCGGCATAAACTGAAAGGTCTATCTTTCAGAAACATCCTGATCGAGCGTCTTGTTCTTTTTCATGACAAATGTAAGGGTAAAAGCTCAAGTTTGACAGAAGTATGTGAGTCAATGACATAGAGCACAAGTAAAAGAAAGAAAGAAAGAAAGAAAGAAAAAAAAAATCACATTGTACAACCTGAACTAACAAAAATAAAGTTATATTTACTCCTACTATCAAAATGAATATTAATTCAACAATGAAAAGTACTCATCAGTAAATATTTGTAGTCAAGTGATTGTACATATGAATTGCATTTTTAAATATATTTTTGAATAAATCAATATATAGGACAAAAATGAATGCTACATCATATACCCACCCATTTGGTCCCACAATGTTAATTTTTTGATTTTATCAGTTATCAGTTGATTTTTTGGGTTACTGTCTACAATACTGATGTACTTCATTGACTGTACATTACAAAAGACAATAAAGTAATTAAAGGGATAGTTCACCCAAAAATTAAAATTCTGTCATTTATTCTTCACCCTCATGCTGTTCCAAACCTGTAAGACCTTTGTTCATCATCGGAACACAAATTAAGATATTTTTGATGAAAATAGAATAACAAAACTAATGACTTTATTCAACAATTTCTTTGTTCTCATGGCTTCATAAAATTACGGTTGAACCACTGATGTCACACAGACTATTTTAATGATGTCCTTACTACCTTTCTGGGCCTTGATCTTGTCAGTTGCGTTGCCGTCTATGCAGGGTCAAAAAGTTCTCAGATTTCATCAAAAATATCTTAATATGTGTTCTGAAGAAGGTCTTACGGGTTTGTATCGTGGTGAGTGGTTAATGACAATTTTCATTTTTGGGTGAACTAACCCGTTAAGGATTATTTTAACCATTTCTCCCTTAGAGCATGTGGAAAACTGAATAAAAGTAAAAAAAATTATCCATATTCTGAAACTTTTTTGTCTTTTTTTGGAGCTTTACAAACCCAAGTCACTGTATTCTTGGAAAATAAGAGTATTGGTGTTCTACAAAATGTATTTTTTGTGTTCCATGGAAGACAGAAAGTCGCAAAAATAGTTTAAAAATAGAAAAATAGTTTAAGAGTAAGAGTTATATATTTTTTAAACTAAATCTTTAACTCAAATTGCAGGTTGGTTTATTTTTGCCTGTTTTAAAGGTTATGTATAAGCACACAAGCAAACCATACTGAACACTAATTGGCTTTTGCGTTGTCACCAAAAAGTAACACCATACTGTCAGAAACATTCAAACCTTTATTTTTTATATCCGTAATGGTTTATATTTTTTATCTCACGTTTGATTTGCTCAGTAGCGTGAGAAGGCGAACGTGCAATTTAGTCTGAGTGTGCTGACATCATTCGGTGGTGCTCCACTTCCTGAGACAAGTTTGCTATTGACGCTAGTCATCACAAGTCTGTGTGACTCCTGAGTTAGGCGTCTCATCTCCTCATCTCTCTCCAAGGAAAACATCTGACACTTGCAGAATAAAGAGCTGACTGAGAAGAAAGACTCCAGAGGGAGATAGAGTTGCCCATTCAGAGCTCAATCTCTCAGCAAAGCAGCCGGTGGCTGATGTCTAAGCCTTGTCTAGCATGCCTCTCGTTTCTACAATTCAAATGAATAAGGGCCTTTCACTCGCACCACATCTATTGATAAACTGCGTCGGGATCTTCATTACCTGCGCCATGATCTCACCACTGGCTTGAATGGATGACAAAACAGCTTCATTTAAAAGTTACCCAAGGACAGAATTATCCTATTAAACAACTGAATTCAGAAAAAACTTTTTATTATACATGTAAAGAGAGCTTGAGAGGTTTAAGGGGAGGAGAAAGAGGAAAATGCAGGAAGACACTGCTTACCTCCTCCATACATGACAGCAAGCATGATGGAAGAGATCCAGGACACTTGACTGCTGGTGGCGTGGAAGATCACTTCAATTTCCTTGAAGAACACAGTTATGGACTTTGGGAAGGCATAGGAGAAACCAATAGAAATGAAGGCACCAAATACTACGGCCCAACCCCAGCCACCTTCAGGAGGGGTGTATCCCACAGGACCTCCAACAGCAGGTGCCATGGCTCCAGGTGCTTACAAAGCTCTCTCTGTAAAGAAACAGGGAAAATGGAGTGGAAAAAAATAGAAAAAGGTCAAATGTTTTGACATCAAAATCTCAACATCTCCAAGGCTCCTTATAAAAACATATGCATATTTGAATGATGTCACCTAATGTGAAAGAACTTCACAATAGAAAACATACAGGAAACATGCATTAGCGTTCAAAGGTTTGGGGTCGGTAGGATTTGTAGAAATCTTTTGTCAATGCTTTACTGTCATTTTTGATCAGTTTAACACATCCTTGCTGAATAAAAGTATTTATTTCTTTCAAATGATAATAAACATGTCTTACTGGCCCCAAACATTTGAACAGTAAACTATGTACACTTTTTAGTTTGTTTTTTTTTTTTTTTTTTAAAAAGAAAACACAACTTTCATATTTATTAATAGTGTTTGCTGGTGCAAATTAAGCTAGAGTGTTCTTAGTTGCTTTCAGTGTGTTGCTATTTGTTTGCTGACTCTTTACAAAACTCTGGTCTCTAGATATGGCTCATGCCACTCATTCAGTGTAATTCTATAGGATATTCTTGTCCATTTACCCAGCAGGTGAGAAATGTCTGAAGTCACAAAATCTCCTCAACCGCATCATTTGAGGCAACATTCATGTCAGAAGCACAAATGGTGTGGGATGAGTTACGCGCTGAAATTTAATACCAAGGGTTTGTTCAAATCCCTATCACTAAGTATGAGCAATAGTAATAGTGATGCTAGCATCTCTAATGCCTCGATTCATGGCCAGGAAATACAAGATTTTCTGCACAACTAGTCCTCTAAAGGTAAACCTAAAACTTCAAAGCATCACACATCAATAAATATGAATCATATCCAACAGCTGCAAGAAATCATTGTGCATACATGTGGCAGAAGTGTGTTCAAAGGAAACGTAGACGGTACATAAAGAGTCATGGTGCCTTTACATATTAAAGCCTCACAGCCCAACTGAGCGCATCGAGTATTTGTAAAGCCACAGCAGGAGGCTTTTAAAGTGAACATGCCCTCCAAAATGGAAATGTGACTTACATTATTTCAGGAGGATCAGAGGTTTATGTCAGAGAGAGGCACCTTATACCAATATCAGGTTATTTCCCCCACTGGCATTTAAGCCTCTCTACATGTGCTCTTGGATTTGTTTTACCAGCCCAGACAGCATGATCTTGAGGCATCAGGGCGCCTTGCCATTAGCTGCTAGATTGTTTTTTAAGAACAACTTTCTCATTAAAAAAACAATGCGCAGTCATTATCACAAAACTAATTCAGACAAGGCGATCAGGACTCCAACGCAAAGAGGGTCTTGCATCACCCCGAAGAGGTTTATTTAGTGATAATAACTGGCTGCCTGTATGTTCTCCTCCATATTACACAGCAACAACCAAACAAATGAATAAACAGACATGAAATCATTTTAATATACCACTGTTAAAAAGTTTTGGTTGTATAAAATGTTTGTACTTTTGAAGCCGCCTCTTACTGTATGCTCACCAAGGCTGCATTTATTTGATCAAAAATACATTAAAAACTGTAATATTGTGAAATATGACCATGTAAAATAATAGTTTTCCAGCTGAAAAATTTCAGAATAAACTAAATTTATTCCTGTGATGCAAAGCTGAACTTTTAGCATCATTATTCCAGTCTAATATGCTGATTTGATGCTCAAGAAACATTTCTTGCAATTATCAGAAATTGTTGTGCTGCTTAATATATTTTTTTTTTCCAGGATTCTTTAATGAAAAGAAAGTTCAAAAGAACAGCCTTTATTTGAATTATATATCTTTTGCAACACTATAAATGTCTCACCTTTGCTCAATTTAATGCAGTCTTTGCTAAACAAAAGTTTTTCTTTCTAACCCCCAAGCTGACAACAATGAATCCATGGAGTGATTGGTTACCTGATCCAATTATACAAAAATATTTAACTGCATGATGACTGGCCAATCAGAATGGCACATAGTATTTTTAAGGTATTGTCAAACAGTTTCAAATGCAACAGAATTAACTGAATTCAGAAGCTTTCTTATCATGTCATTGAAACAATTTTGTATTAAAGACATATTTTGATTTAGCCATTATTGCATCACTGGGCTGTTCACTTTGAATTTGGACCATCTGACAGTTTGAGCATGTTGGCAGAGCATATCATTCCTTTCAACTTTAGTGCTGTATGGTTTAAAAAGAAGTGAGAATGAAATGAATCACTTTACAGGTAAAACGGGTCCTTGACACGGCGTCAAGCTAGACTTTTTAGCGCATTCAAGCTTAGAATCACACATTCCACACAGAAGCGCTCCTACCTTTCTGGAACACTCTATAAATTCTCTGCATAAAATAGTCCAAAGTACTCTTCTATTCCACAGTGATGGCGAGCAGCATTTTAAGGTACCAGTCTGGGTCAAGGCAAGTCTCTAGTTATGTGAATAATCCCAAGGAAAAACACGGAGGTCTGCCTGTAAAAAAAAAAGAACTGTTGAAAATTCTATAGGCCTGTGATATGGTCAGCCTTGTCAAACTCTGTTCAACTGAGTTCAGGGCAGCTCTTATTGGCCCCCAAAGTCTACAGAGAATTCAAGATAAGTTTCTATTGGCTCCTTGATGTCTGCCACCATGCCCACTTGTGTCCTTGCTCTCCTCCTCCTTGTTCTTTGTCTAAGCCACCCATTCAGGACTCTGTTGAGGTCTCCTTTGAAGGATACAGGTTTCAATATGGGGTCTTTGAGATAGCATATACATTGCTTTTTGATTGTGTCAATGCATCCAATGTCAACAAACACCCATTATATAGTAACAGGCACTGACATTGTTATACTTCCTGCAGCGTGTACATGCTAATTTATAATTAGCTCTGATTCACGATACTTGTCTTCCAATCAGGTCAAGGAACAAAAAAACAATGACTGACAATAAGGATGAGCGTTTTCAGTTGTGCATGAGATGTGACACGTACAAAAACCATCACTCACACACACACGCACACAGTTTCCTAAGGGTCAAATCCTTTCCTCCGAGCACAGCAACTGTTTACAATTGGTAATCTCTTTGACATCTGTGAGCAAGATTGCATAAAATGCTCAGAACAAGAGGTTTTTCTTGTTTTGCCATGCGGTTCAAGAGAAATAACTGCAGTGCAAAGGCTAATGTCAGAATTAGATGCAATTTCTTAGAATCACTTACAAATACTATAAGCCATGTTAGACGCAACAACCGACCAGGTCAAATAAATGCAGAAACAAAACGGAAAATCTATCTATCTATGGGTTTATCAAATCCACTTCCTTAAATTCAAATTCAAATTCAAATTAAATTCAATAATTAACTGGAATTTAAGAGGAATTCTAAGCTCAGTTTGGAATGTTTGGAACCCAGAACTCACAGTGTCTTCATGCTCACCAATTCCAACTGAAACATCTAAATTGTAACCATACAGAACTAATGAATCAACATTAAGTTGCAGAGCCTTCATTGTCTCTCATTCTAAACGAGCAGGCCAGGGATCAAAGAACCAAGGTGACAATGTTTTAAGCAATATTTCCCAAGTGAGAATAAACTGCGCTCTATTTTTTTTTTTTATGAAACTAGAAAATGCTCAGCTCCACGCATCAGCAGAGTCAAACCGTAAAACACGTTCTTCCCAATTCCCTTCTGTGACTTTCAAAGGCCTAGTCACTCTTTCATTCAGAGCGACTGTGTCCTGGACGTGACACCAAGCCAAAATATTTACTCTCTCTGCTTTGCGTAGTAAAACCTCCACAAAACCGACATCAATAGATTTTTTCTTCCTCTCAGGAAGCTTTGCACCTAGGCCAACCGCAGGAGGAGCAATTGTGGCCTTTTTTGAGGTGTTTGCAGCCCTACACCCAAACAACACAAGATCTGATGGCCATACATTCACGCTGAAACATACATGTTGCGTGGAGAAAAACAGCTGTCACAATAAACATGCCACGAAAAAGGCAGGAAAGAATAGACGAGGCAGTGCTCTCCCGTCGAGGTCTCTATTGTTCAGCACATCAAGGTTTAATGTGAAAGGAAGTGCTGCGTGACACTCCTAATGGGGTCATATATAGAGCTTATAGAAAAGAGGAGGTTCAAAAGACCACCAGTCTGATTGTCTCTTTCAATCTATTTTCTACATGTCACAGGTTTCTGCTGCTGTGACCGTCAAGTGTGACATTTCATAGCTAAAGGCTAAGATAAAGTAGGGGAGACTTTGACCTTCACAGCTTCTAATTAGCTTTGGTGCACACTGAGGTTAATTGTCATCACACTTGAGAAACACATTAGACTAATACAGCGACAATTTAAGAAGCATTAAGGATTTTATATTACTCACCTGGATCAGTACCATCTCAGAGTTGCAATCTTGCAGCCTTGGCATCTTGGTCTAGGTCTTGGCTTACAGTTTCCAATCTGCTACGTCTTTCACAACTCCTGATATCTTTCACATCGTTTAAACCTGAACACCTGCTATAAACATCTAGAGAGAACCAATCAAATGGTGTTAGAGACAGATTGGCATTTATAACTGGTATTTACAGTACATGCATCTCCTGTTACTATACTTGTCATTCTGATTTTGTGACTACCTATGTCACTTACTATTTCAATATGCCACTGCATTTCAATAAAGTGAAAAAAGGCGTATAATATTGATTTATACTATACCTACATATTGTAATTTTGTGGCAAACATGAAAATTCCAGCAGAAAGCTTTTTGTTATTTTAGTTGAGCACCAGTATTAAACTTTAAACGTGTGCTACTCCATGTTAATTTAAGGTCTAAGAAACACATTTGGTGCATGCTTATATTTTGGATTTTCTTTCAATGTAGTAACCAGCAAATGATTTTTGTTCAGTGGTTGAATGACATTTGAGTAGGCGGCCCTTCTGTGTTGCATCAGGACAGATTAGTGTTTACACTACAAAAGCAATGTGAGAGTGTGCATTTTGGATTATTTCTAAATGTGGTTTAACGGATTTGATTTTTTAAAAAAGTTGTAGTATAACAAGGCGAACACTTGTTCAGCATGCCACTATTTGAAGTGAAGGCTGCAATAATTTCCTTAAGTTTATAAATCATCAAGTGGTGTCTGGTATTGATCCGTTTCAGAGTCTTGCAGTCAAATGCACAACATTTAAGCATGCATCAGTAATTGCAGGCAATGAAATGTATTTTCTGCAAGCTCTAAAGAAGAAATGAAAATAGGATCACCGACATAAATTAAGATTTAAAAGCAAAACAAAAAAAGAAAAAGAGCACTTAGAATACAGAAGATGCAAAAAAACAGGTCAATACAACACACAGGCTAAATATAAATATATATATGTATATAAGAGTATAAAGGTAGGAGAATCTGAAACTAAAACTATTTGGTTTGAATTTCCTTCTTACTTCTTTTAATGTAAGGTCATGATTAGGGCAGAACAGGAATCAATTTCAAAACATTTCCGTTATACATTTCCGGTAGGATAAAGTAGAGAAAGTCTTGTTAGAACACATATAATCAACTATTTTTTTTAAAGTCCATGCATGTATGTGCGAGCATCACTGACAATAGTAAGCTCTCTGATTTGTCCGGCAGAAAAGGGCAGCTGACCTTGAAAGCAATGGAGAGAACTGACAGGAGGGAACACTGTTAACAAGGACTGGCAATATATCAAACAGACAATTTGGATCTCTTAATCCACTGGGGGTCAATTCTGGCCACGTGGACATAGATCACAGTGGTTCAGGACATATGCCACACGGCTAATGTTTGTCTGCTCAAGTCTCCATGCAGCCCAGCTTTGTATTTATACAGAATGAGAAATAAAGCAGAAGGAAATGAACCGTACAGAACTGAATGCACATGCACATAAATGTTTGATTGCAGAGCTAAGATTGCTTATTGTACAACTAAATGCAATGCACTGGGATAATTGCACATTCATCCACAAACAGATTGCATACATGCTGATGCAATCTGTATATTCACACACAAGCTACATGCAATAATTAAACACCAATGAGCTGAGGAACTAGATGTTACATTAGGGAATTCTGATGTATGATGCCATCTTTCTTTTTTGCATTTTGGATGGGGTTAACAATTTGGATGGTTTAGATAACATTGTATTATTTGGAGTAGGCAGTTACATTAATGGGCAGGCAGATCTTCTGAAATACTCTTAAAATGCACCAGTGCTCTGACCTGCTTGCCCATCCTGCTTCGCTCTAGCAGGCAGTAAAGTCACCGCTAATGGCTCTCACAGTGGAGCTGTGGCATTACCTCTATTTACTCATCACACACTTCATCTTATGCCTTAGAAAGTGCTCTTGAGCTTTCATAGAAACTTCCAGCTACAATCTGGTTATATCATATAAAACCTTAAGTGTAACCATAAAAAATATATATATTATTTTGCAGAGGTTTTTTTTTCTATAGCTGACAAAGCGAGTTTTAAAATTTCTTATAGGAATAGTTCATCCAAAAATGAAAATGGAATAGATTTGGAGAAATTAAGGCTCTACTTTGAATGGGTGCTGTTAGAATGAAATTCCAAACAGCTGATAAAAACATTACTATAATCAACAAGTAATTCAAACGACTCAAACAATGCCTTGTGAAGCAAAAAGCTGCTTGTTTGTAATAAACAAATCCACCATTAAGATGTTTTTAACTTCAAACCATTGCTTCCAGTTAAAATATCTACACAAAATCAAACTTGGCATAATCCATCAGTACATGTTAACCAAAAAATATCTCTTAACCTAATATTTAAACAAAATAACTACTTGTTTTGCCTCTGGAACAACTTTCCTTTATGGCTGACATGACTTAGGCCTTTCAGGCTATCAGTAAACGTTAAAAACAGCCAAACGGCAATTTAGGCATATAAGTAATGCAGCCTTTCTGAAATTTTGCCAACAGTTAATGCAGCAATTTCATGGCAGCTTTAATGTAAAAATGTTATGGCAAAAACATCCAGTAATATTTGAATGTGTAAAGTAAGTGTGTGCATTGGGATACGACGAGATTCTCTCAAGGGTGAACCTCAGTTAAAAACATCTTCAAAGTCCTTCACAATTCACTGCAAACTTACATTCTGGCTCCATTCTGGTATGGAACAGCCACTTTTTTCAATCCAATAAATTCCTGATGGATAAAAATGTATAATTCATTAATATATTTACTCAAAAATACAATCACATTACAGAAGTAAAATAGGCTGTGAAAGCAGTTAGGCAAAAGTCTCTATTTATTCTCCATTTAATCATTTTAATCACTGTAAAAAAGATATAAGAAGTAGTTTCCACTTCTCACTGTTGTTCAAAATCTCAATATGTAGACATGCCAACCATCAAAGAAATTCAGAGATGATTTAAATCAAGCGGAAAAAACTTAAAAGCAAACAAATTACACTGAGCAATTAATACTGCTTACACAACAGTGAATCCACACATTATAATTTATATTGACAAAACACAGTCACTGGCAGCTGCATCGTTTGATGTTAAATATTCTTTAACACACAAAAGGCCCATGGCCCCTTGAAAAGGCACAAAATTGATGCTCCTAAACTTCCATATAGTGCCCTCATTGTGTCAACACGGCAGCGAGTACATTCCCCTGCGTTATGCTGGATGAGGCCTGCCTCTGTGTAGTTCAAAACCTGCGCTCAGCAGATAGACTGAACAATTCTAGCATCCATTTAAGTCCCCATATGGCTAGGAGCTGCAGCGTGAGTTTACGTCAGAACTTTCGTTTTTTTTTTTCATTTTCGCTAATGTGTAACCTCTGCAATATCTGTGGCTAGGTATGATTTGTATTTCTGTCCTTGTTGTAAAGACAAGCCAGATGGCCGGCCTGCTGAGTGGGTACAATCTGTGAGACAAGTGATGCGTCACCACCGTGAGGCCTCTGGTGTTGGCCCTGTAGACGAACTTTGAATTTTTATAATCCAGCTTTGTCAATATACTTGGCTGATATATCTAGAAGAGAGATTCTTTTCAACTGGTCATGACTTCACATTGGGCATCAAGTTGCATTCCTAAAATCAGAACAAAATGAAAAAGTAAAATCAAACACCGAAAAAGGTAATATATTATTGCATATTCACAACAGTATATAAAATTATCTATATACACTACCATTCAAAAAAGGTCAGTAAGTTATGTGTTTGAAAGAAGTGTCTTATACTCATCAAGGCTGCATTTATATGATTAAAAAATACAGTAAAATCAGTAATACTGTGAAATATTATTACAGTTTTAAATAACTGCTTTCTATTTGAATATATTTTAAAATGTAATTTATTCCTGTGATACAAAGCTGAATTTTCAGCAGCCACTACTCCAGTCTTCAGCGATTTCGATGCTGATTTGCTGGTCAAGAAACATTTCTTATTATTATCAGTGTTGAAAACAGTTATTTTTTTATTTTTAAATATCTGTGTTGTTGTTTTGGAGTTGATGTTACAAAAAAATTCTGTTTTATATATATATATATATATTTTTTTTTGACTTCTTGATGAACAAAGTTCAAAAGAACAGCATTTATTTAAAATTTGTAACATTACAAATTACTTAATCACTTTTGGTAAATTTAATGTCAGCTTGGTGAATTAAAGTATTAAAATATATATATAAAAAAAAACTAACCCCAAACTTTCAAACAGTAGTCCATATTCCATCCAAAAATATATACCAGAATAGTGATTGGGATTTTTCCAAGTGGGATGTGTTGCTAGATCCACATTCTTATCAACCAATTAGTTGGTAAAGTTAGGTTTAGGGTTAAAGGTTAGAGCAGAAGTCAGAACCTGACATTTTATCAGTCTATTCCATCTTGTGTTGCTTTGACAAGAATGCTGCTCCAGTACAAATGAAACACGTTGATCTAGGAACACATCAACTCTACTTGGCATCACCACAGCCTCTTGTAACTTTTTAGTTGTTCTAAACTACTTAGAATGACATTACAGCGCCACCTGGTGAAAATGGCTAAAATGGTTCCCTATGACTTTATAAGGTTAACTTGCATAATAGTAGATGTCTGCTCTTGATTTCAACAAATAACCTTTAAGGTTATCTTATAGAGAGTATCAAATCCTTACCTCAAACATAGGCGCATGACAACAGATTTCACTGTTTGTACTCAATAAAATACGCCTTAGAGAGACTATGGATTAAAACCTGTGATTGGCAGTGTTTGTCTATTAAACCACATGAAACTTTGTATCACACCCTGTGGGTTTACTTGAAAGAGAAGGACTAAATTACAATCCTTGCAGGTCATATTTAAAGATTAATGCATTGCACCACAATTTAACTGATGTTGTTTTTCCACGTAGACATCCAAATGGGTGTAAACAAGCAGACTATATTAATTTTTAACAAAGCCAACGAGTGCTGAGAAAACCGTGTAACCACTTCCTACAAAAACAATGGACAATCTGAATAGCTGCAGTGCTATGGAAGGAAGCAGCCTGAATCTTCCTTGAATTTGAAACATACCAGGACATCTAGACCAAAATGTACCAAATAAAAGTAAGATCTTATCCCCCGGTTTCACAGACAAGGCTTAAGCCTAGTCCCAGACTAAAATGCATATCTGGGCTATTTTAACTGGAAGAAACTTGCACTGATCGATCTTAAAATATGTCAGTGCCATTGTTTTGTCTCAAGATGAACACAAGTAATGTTATTTTCTAAGGCATGTTTATAAAAGGTACTTAACTGTTCTAACTGAACTATGGCCTAATCATGGCTTAACCTAAGCTCTGTCTGCGAAACCAGGCCTTTAAATGATAATTAAGACTTTTGTTATACCATTTAAGATATTTTCATAACCTTAACTGAATTTAAGACATTTAAAGACCCACAGTCTAAGGGGACGTTCGCACAGAATGCGTATTTATGTCTCAAAATGCGAGATGCAGCACTCAGGAATGGTTTTAGAAATAAAAAAGTTGTCATGCAAACTTGATACTGTAAACCACAGCACAGAAAAACATTGAAAAGTAGCGCAATGGAATGGTATGTGAACAGTCCCTTACTCACACATGAATTATACCAATTGTCCAGCTAATTAAAAAGAAGCATATTATTGCTTTTCTATAGGGCTAGACTTACAATTTTACCAGCAGAAATTAAAACAGGTGAAAAATGCCATAGCAAAAGGGAATACCTCAGAACACCTTAGCAATGCCCTGGCAACCACCCACAACCCTCTACTGTGGCTTTAAATATTGCATGGGTAAGCACAGGTCGCATTTTCTTCATAAAATGCAAAAATATAGTTAATAGATGCTGCCGTTGAGGAAAGAATCTATTCAGACTGCATCTACCCCCCAACTCTATTCCTAACCTCGAGTTTCCACGGCATCCGCAACATACTTATTCATGTATTCAGGCATTCTAATGTACCCCTGCCTTGGCACGGCAATTACCAGTCCATCTTTTCCACCCGCTCTCCACTGCCAGCCTCAAATCGTGCCTCTGTTCGGGGATAAGTATTCACCCCAGGGTCAGGGCATTTAAAAATACTCCGGAGAACTCATTTAACCACTGCACTGCTCCTCTCTATTGGGACCGATTCTGTACCATGGCCCAGAAACCCTGACTAATTCCTAAATATTGGAAATTTGTAATTCCTGAATGAATTTATGCATGACTGGCATTTAAGTTCAGGCCAAGGTCTAAAGGATCAGGTTTAAATAGGGTGACAGACACAGTTTTGATATGATTCTGAGCTTCTGTGACCCAAAACAAGCACAAAGTGAGAAATCTATCATGCGATATTTAGCAGCACATTGACATTAATCACAAGGAAAGAGCATTTGCAACACACCCTCATTAGGTGACGTCTCTCTAGCGGCTTTTAAACAAAACATCACACTGTAAAAAATGAGGTGTTTGTAGAACCAAAAAAACTTAGTCGATCATTTGCATGGCTTTTGAGCTGAATTAATTAAAGTAAATGTCTTGAGTGATTTTCAAATGTCAGAATGCCATGACTGACATCATTACAATTACCTATTTAGGTTACATAACATAAATTAATTTCTTAATTTCAATAAAAATGATTCAATATTATGTTATTATTTTATGATGTACATGTCATGGGCATGTCTAATGATGTCATCAAAAACATTCATCAGAAAATACCATAATTTACCACACACAGATCTCAAAAGGGTTACAATAAACTAATTCAATACTTGCAAATGATTATGCAAACTGACATCACAAGACAAGTTACTAAATAAAATCAACAACAGTCTAAATACACTATACTGTATATACCACAGTCCAAAATCTAGGGCTCTGTAATTTTTTCTTCAAAGAAACTGATACTTGTATTCAGCATTCTATTCTTTTGAACCTTTTATTCATCAAAAAATGCTGAAAACAATATCTCAGTTTGCACAAAGCTGCACAACTGTTTTCAACATTGATAATAAGAAATGTTTCTTGAGCAAATTAACATATTAGAATCATTTCTGAAGGATCATGTGACACTGAAGACTGGCGTAATGATGCTGAAAATTCAGCTTTGCCATCACACGCACACACACATATATATATATATATATATATATGCTGAGGCTTTGATAGAACTGGGGTGAAAATGTCACAAGAGAAACATTTTGGTGGTGCAGTACTGTATAAAAGTTTCTACAGCAACATTTCCCTTGTGAGACTGCCCTGGCATTTGAGTCATGTGTGACTTTTAAGGTGTGCAAATGTTCTGTAAGTTTCAGAGAAAAAAAATTGGATGCGTCTGTGGATTTTTAAGTACCACACAAGTACAGGATTTTGCAGGTACTCAAATCAAAAGCCTCCCATATGATCGCTGATTGATTGCCATGTCTGTCTCAAGGGTCCCTACTGAAGCTTTTAACATTAGGAGTTTCATTTCTGCTCATCTGAATCCCAAAAAGGCAGGGTTTTTTTGAGTGCATTTTTACAGACTGTGGAAAAAAAAAAAGTAAAGTAAAAACAAAGCCCCCCCCCTCCCCCATTTGTAATTGAATAATTCATGCATCAGAGGGTTAAATTAATGGAATCCATCCATTTTGACTTGATACATTTGACTGGTAAAGAGGCAGCTGTTATATGATCTGATTTAAAGCTAAAACCCTTAAATCACATCCTACACACATTATCTCAGAACATGTGCACGAAGCAATATCTGAGGCTCACGTGTCTCATATTTTGTATTCCTTCTATTTTCCGCATGGCGAGGCCTGGAAAATTGAGTCAGCGATGTTTCCATGCAAAGTGGGTTTACTTTTACATTAACATAAATAGGAATGTCTCGGGTCATCAAAGCAGGACGCAGGTGTAGCCTCAGTGTTAACATTGCAGTGATTGTCAACCCTCGGAAAAGACACAGAAGTATCTCTGATGCAAATGAACGGCACGCTGCCATTCGCCCCGCCGTTTGCTTCCCTCTGTCACACACATGCAAACACACCGTGTGATATGCCACGACGTTTATGCTAATATGAGCTTACTGTGCAGCAGTCAGTATGTGTTTGTTGAGTATGTGATGAATCTGGTGTCAAAACTGCTGGGAACCACTGTCAAAACATGTAACATGACCCTGAGGCACTAACTCATACAAAAAATAACCACGGAAGCATAGTTTTCGCTAAAATATTGTAGTTAATAAAGTAAGTTACAACAGTAACCTGGAAATAGATGACATGATGACAAGTGATTCCTTCACACTAGTCTCATTACAGAAGGTACGTTTAATTGTTGGTTATAACTCACTCGAATACTTGATTCTGATTGCAGCATTCTGCATTATTATTAAAGGGATAGCTCACTCAAAAATGAAAATTCTGTTATCATTTACTCACCCTCATGTCGTTCAAAATCCACAAGACTTTCATTCATCTTCAGAACACAAATTAAGATTTTTTTTCAAATAAAATCTGAGAGATTTCTGTCCCTCCATTGACAGTCTATTATGACAGTTTACCATTTTGATGCTTCGAAAAGTTAATAAAAGGTCTTAAAACTAATCCATGTGAATTGAACGATTTAGTCCAAATTTCCTGAAGCGACTCGATCGCTTCATATGATGAACAGATTTAATATAGGCTTTCATTCACATATAAGCTTTTTGGGTAACCACACAGTTGACAGTAGCCATAGATTTCCATACGATTTTTTTCAAGTCAATGGCAACTGTTTGATTACTAACATTCTTCAAAATATCTTCTTTTGTGCTCAACAGAAGAAAGAACTTCTCACAGGTTTGGAACAACTTGAGGATAAGTAAATATTTGGCAATTATCCTTGAGGCTAAAATACAGTCAGCTGATTATTATTGCAAAATCCCTTACAATAGTGGCAGAAAATTTAGTAACTAGTTTAGTAAGTGTGATTATCAAGCAAACATTTGTTAAGGTAGGCTACATGCAAATAAATGCAACACATTTGCATAATATAATAAATAATTAATAATTGATCCATCAGAAGGTTCAATTATTAAAATCCATCCATTTAGACCTGACACACACTTTAAAACTTCCATACACTTTCTCATATATTTACGATCAACATTTTTAAGTGCAGATATTTTGCATTTGCTTATTTCAAAACCACAGATGATTTATTTGAGTCTGGTATCTTATGACAGTATATACCATATAATAAATCATAAGCCTAGATATTATTTGAACAGATAACGCCTAAAGAAATGAATTCATCTTCTCTAGACTCCTAATCTCCACCATTCCCACTTTACCTGTGTCTCTTTTCACCTTCTCATAAAAGAATAAAGCAGTTCACCCTAGGGACAAAGGGCTGCACTCGCAACCAAACAAAATGAAGAGCGTAGAGCAATAATCATTTGCATTTCCAACATCTGCTTTCTTGACGGAGACCAATAATTTGTTATTTTGCCGCCTGGAGGCCCGTCTTCATATTCAGGTCCCCTGTCGAGGTGTTTTGTCACAAGAGTGCATTTTTATGACACCGGAAAACCTCCTGTTGGGTGATTTATTTAATCTACTTCCTTTCTTTGTACATTTATTTATTTATTTTATTAGTGGTTAGGGGCTGGCTGGGTAATTTACCCTACACATTTCAGATTACATTAGACACTGCTCTAGCTGGCCGGTCAAACTGAAAGCCATGTAAAATTCAATGTGCATGATACATGGGGCGAATTTCTAGCCTCAGGATTTGTAAGGTGCAGAGAAAAAAAAAGAAAGCTCGAGCTGCAACAACAATAACAACAGATCATTCCTAGTTGTAAAGAGCCATCAGGACTAAGTCCCTGGGGCGGATTTGTGACAGGGTTTTTTCCAGGAAGGTCAAATGCCCCAAGAGCTCTAATAGTAATGCCACTTTGAGCGGGGTCGCAGGGGCAGAAGTCTACTGAAGGCTGGTGGAGGGGAAGAGTGAGCAAGTTCTCACTTTCATGCTCCTTCACTTCATTTTCCATTTCACTAATGCTGCCATATATCTCCCCGTAGGGAGGGAGGTGGTTTAAACCCCTGGGAAGAAAGCAATGATCTAATATACTGTGCCGTTTTTAGGAAGAAGAGATGCTGTGTAAGAGAACTGGTTCTCAACTGTTGGGTTGTGAACCAGAAATGGATCTCACGTTTGTTCTGTTCGTAGCAATGAGAGCAGTTCGAACTACAAATAAAATAATCTTTAATAAATATAATAAGCAAAATAAAGAGGAAAAAATTCTTTTTAGTGTTTTTGACATCAAAGACCTCATTTTGGTACAAATTTAGTGTAAAAAATATATTAACCAAAATTCAAGCTGCATGATATATTGAAATAAAACCATTACTGTGATATGGCTTAGTAACTCTAGAATGATTCACTCTTTCTAAATATAGCTATTGAAGTAATCTGGAGAGAATTCCTGTATTTTTTCAAATCTCAATATACAGTATATTGCAGAAAAATGTCAGTTTGTTTCCCCAATATTGTCCAGCCCTAACCAGAGCATATTTGATTTATATCAAAACACCTGTTTCCTTTTGGTACATTAAACAGTTTTGGTTCTGTGTTGGGTTGCCAATTGATGTGCAGTGTAAAATCTGAATAGTGAAGCAAAACCGGTTAAAAACTACCATCACACAAATGTCATAGATGCATTTAAAGAATACACTGCCCAAATCTCAAAACACCTTTTCTGTTGATTTGTACATTGCAACTCTATTCCATATCATCCTCTTCCAGGACTGCATGACCAGTCACCACATAATACAGACACTGATATTGTGCATAATGGATATGGAACTAAGATTGTGGAATAATTGAGGTCTGCACTATTCATGTCCTAAAGTGTTTACTTTGATTATTTGTTGACTAGGCCTGCATCAGGTACAAAGAGACAGGTGTTGAATGGTAAGCAGGGGCTTTACTTACACCAGGGTATGTTGATCCTAAAGCTCTGGGGGTGAAGAGCCTGATCTATGACCAAGATTTTGATGTATCAACAACAGAACAGCTGTTCCTTTTCCTCAGTGTCATCTGCACTGCAAACAAATCATATTCCTAATGAATATTTTGCGTTGTGTTTGTGTAAAAATAAGTAAACATACGGAAAACATCTACATTTGCATGAGAAGCAAAACTGCATTAAGACTTATTTTCACAGAATATATCAAAATATGTGTCAATGTGAATATAATTTACCACCCTCATGTCATTCCAAAAAGAAAATGACTGTCTTTCTTCTGCAGGCCACAAAAGATGATGTTAGGCAAGATGCTGATGCTGTCAAACTCCAAAAATGACAAAAAGCACCATAAAAGTCCACACTAGTATATTTCAATAATAAAATAAAAAATTGTAAGTCTAATGATCAGTTATGACACACATAAGCAATGATATTTGGCATTATTGATGTCAAATTTGGCATGAATTTTCTTAATGCACCATATTTAAATAAAACTCTGTAAAAGAGTTAGACTTGCAGCAGAGAAGATTTACTTTGAATAATAACTAAAAGTCTCTTCAACATACAAAGTTATTGCATGACTTCAGAAGACTAGGAATATAACACACAATAGCTCCAAACTGGCTGTCAAGCCTCAAAAAAGACAAAAACACCATGAAAGTGGTTAATTACGATGCTTTTTATCATTTTTGGTGCCATTGTCTTGTTCCATTGGTAGATTATTTCTCTTGTTGTGAGCATAATCCTCATTAAATTTTCTCATTAAGTTCAAACAGCTGTTTTTTACAGTGTGAGGTTGATATAGCAAAACTCTCCTGTTTAAAAGTAAGTGCAACATAGATGGATTCTGCACATTTGCATCATAAATTAGAATAATTCTAGTCATTTTTCCTCACTGCCACTCGCAGTGTGCCAAAAATACATTTTGCAAATCGTATGTATATGGCAATACCAGTAGCACTACAGTAAAGTAATCCAGTACTTCTACTTAAACAACCAATACTTTCTCATATTAAAAATCTGTATGCAGGCAGAATACTGGTGAGAATAAGCAAAAATAATGAAATATTCATAAAATACTCTATTCTACAATGAGCTGACATGAGAATGGTATCAATTTCAAACTGGGTGAGGTGCTCCGAGCCAAGAGAGAGCTTTATCTAACATGATTTCTGCTTCTGTTCAACACATCTATGCCATGGCAGCATATGCTTTCATAACAGGGCTTAACAATTAAAAAGAGGGCCAGCGCTGATGGGCCTGCTGCGAAAGAATGCATTCTGAGGGCTGGGAAAGAAAGCTTACCTGGTAAACAACATGTAAATTGCAGGGTACAGAAATGCATCCATCTCTGATTAGAGCAGTGCCTGCTTGCAACCTGAACATGAAGAGAGAGGTTAGTCTTTAAGTGAAGCCACCTTTCCTCATTCTGCTTTAAAAGCTATTCCATGTTATCAGATTTTGGCCACCCGTGTAAGGCACGACATTTCTCCCAGATTACAGCATCTTTTATTTAAATGTCAGGGTCCTCTGAGGCTCTCCGGTGGAGTACGGTCTAGCACAGATGTTCAAAGCTGTTCTGAGGTCAGTACTGGATGTGCGGGGAGACAAGGGACTGAGACTCAATCTGTACCTGCGGCTAGAAAGGTCACGGGGGAAACTCATTCGAAAAGCACAGTCTTTAATATATCCACATTCGGGTTAAACAAGCCTAACAAAAAATACTCTGCAGGTACAAGGTACTTTGATTTCAACCACCGTTCTGAGTTGTTATATTTATATGCCAAGGTATTTACAAGGTATTTGCTGTTAAGTACTTCAAATTATAGGGTGCGATTTGTAGGGGGGGATGGGGGGGATTTCCCCCCCTCTGGTCTGTGCATCCCTGCCTCTGCTGAATTATTTTTATCCCCAGTCGGGATAAAAACATCCCGCCCACCCGTTCCGAAGTCCCGATCTGAATCAAATGATTTGCAATACGCGATCCAATTGGAGCGCTTCGAAACAGTAAATCATTTGCGACAATATATATATATATATATATATATATATATATATTTTTTTTTTTATTATTATTTCAATACATCACTATGTGTATATATATATATATACACACACACATACACATTTAGCATTACATTTAGCTTCCTTTCTTAAAGGAACAGCTGTTTAAAGTCAATTTTCCAGCACTTCATCTTATCAAAAAAAAAAAACAGTTGCAAGTAAATAAGATGTCTGCAAAACTATCACATTTGTTGCACTACTGCATGCCTCCTAAAGTCAGCCAAGAACTTCCTAAACTCCAGTAAGATGCATCAGCTAATGATATACATGCGGCATTTGATTCATCCACCAAGAACACTGATTTACTCCTCAGAGTTAACAATAAGCCACGAGACACCTGAGTCACTGTGGTTATCACCATCATTGCTATAATTCCTTCCTGTGATTTAAGCGTAACTCAAGTAAAGGTGGAATAAAGGCTTGCTCTTGCCTTTGGCTGAAGGGTGTCCAGAAACTTTGTCACATTAATTGATGGCTTCATTAGATCGCAATCAGAGCACTTCAGTTTGCCTCCAGGGCCCGGCTAACCCATTCCTATGCATGTGAGAATAAAGCTGGGAAAATAGGGTTTTACTGCAGTGGATATTGCACCTGTCACACCACGAGAACCAAGAGAAAGCCTCTGTCTCCTACAAGCATAATGTAGATAAAGTAGTAGCAAGGTCGAGTTACATAGAGACTGATTGTGGCGCGATAGCACTGCGGCCAAAAAAATCCAATGACAAAGAAGTTTAATCAGATATGGACTTTTTAGACATGGTGAGAGACTTTGTTCTCCAATATTTTTTGGGAAGAGAGGGATAAATTATACCTTTCAGATATGGAGGCCAAATTGTTTTGTGACTACAAGGCCTGCATCATTATTTTTGGTCATATTCTCTCAGAAAAATCAAAGGAATCTGGTATGGGATCATCCACACAATTTTCCAGACAGCGTTTTTTTCTCTTTTTTTGACTCCAGAATTACAGACAATAGGAGCGTTATTGTGTGTGTGATAGGGGTGTGCGATATTGAAAAAAAATGATATCTCGATATTTTTTTGGATTTTTCGATAACGATAATTAGACAATATTTTGCCGAGTGTGTTATTGTGCTAATATCTGACTATCATGGACAGGTGCAGTTTTTGATATTCTTCATATTCTGTGTGGTCAGTTCACATCATTGATAGAAATTAATCTTTTCATATAAGTTTAAATTGATTTTTTACCTTTTATGGGCAATTTTTTTTCCCTAAAAGTGTGCATCTTTTGAATCAAATTGTTACATTTAATCAGTCAGTTAGCATAATAAGACATTTAGGCTGTTATCAAACAAATGAAACCAGTATCAACAAAATGAATCTTTGCAGAAATTGAAATTAAAATCGCCAGTAGGTGGCAGCAAATCACTGTTAACAAGTGAGTCATTGCGACTGAACCGAATCATTTTAAACAGTTGATTCATTCAGAAACGAAACAACGTCGTCATGTTGCTCAGAGATGCAAAACAGTGCTGTAGCTGTTTGGAATTATTTTTTTTTGTTGGCGAAATAGAGCAAAAACAGGCAATATGGTGTCTAAAATGTAAGTTTCTTAATATGAACTTATTGTTTATTGAACTGTTTGTAACGGCCACTAGAGCACGGTAGTTTTGTGGCAGATTGACAACTGCGCATGTGCATAGTGTGTGTCTGTACGAGATGAAAAGGTGAAGAGATAACCTGCTCTACCGACATCTTTATTTTCTGTCTATCTTTATTTTATTCATTTCTGTTTGTGACCTGAGTTGGATGCTTATGTACATTTTTCCTCACTAATTCCTCATATATGTGGACGAGTGTGTCGGTGCTTGAGGTGTTTTATTATACTCGGGAAAATACGCCATCTTCTCGTCTCCCGTGCATTATTAGCACCAACAGTTTTCCCATCTGGGCTGTTCAACATTTCAACTCGGTGTTACATGATGTATAAAATCAACATCACATTTGTAATCATGCTTATTTTTGAAGAAAAAACGGCTCTCTTCATGTGATTTTAACCATATGAAATTATATATATATATATATATATATACACACACACACACATTTTCTGCCCCATATCTTGAATTTTTGTGATCATTCATAATGCATTTTATTAGACTGAATCATGCAGTGAAAGAACACACTAAATGCGCACGCGCTCTAGTCTAGACTTCATCGCGTAATGTAAACGTGCACTCCGTAGGTGTTCTGTTTGGTTTTTGCGAAATACCAGATAATGTCAAATTGCACATCGTTAAAACAACAATTACGATATTATCGCAGACGATATATAGGCTATCGCACACCCCTAGTGTGTGAGCCGTAAGAGATAACAGACAAACTGCAGTAAAGTAACTACTATAACTGCAGACCTATTACTGAATTACAGCCACAGTGAGTGGTTTTGAAAGAGGACTATTTCATCTAATGTAGGAGAGCAGAAAGACCTTTTTCGAAAACAATTGATCGTCTCAACTGCTTTGCTACAATTATGTAATCTTTTCCAGTAATAGGGTGCAGTTAAAGCGAAGCATGGACATCCGTTTTGGTGGTGGTAACTTGGTGGTTATGGTGCTTGTCTAGAAATTCCTGGTCAACAACAAATGTCAGAACACAACAGGCAGGTGCACTGTATGAGATGCTGGCGTGGCCAACTTAATGCTTAACTAGCTAAAACAACAAAATTTAAAACTTGTTAGTATATGTTGTGCTGGTTGATTCTGTCGACCAATAATGAAAGTTGTTATCATAGGATCTTGACCCAGCTGCATAAACACAGCCATTATGTCAAGACTCTGTATTAAGAACTAGTCAGGCTGACTGTTATACTAGTCAGTTTATGCAACAGATCCCAGATACCTTATGTAAGAATTACTGACATTTATTTGTCATATAAAATTAATACATTCTTTAACAACACTAATTTAAATGTGAACCATATGAAGCACATTTTTTTATATTATATGACATTTTTACATATATTTCTAAAACAAACAAACAAACAAAAAAAAATTCTGTGACGATTATTACACTTACGCTGGTCTGAGTAACAGCAGCCAAGTGCAGCAGATGATCACAGCTTTGTTGACGTGATATACGAGATGGTCCTCACTGCAGAACACAAGATCTAGGGGGCGTGGTTGGATCTAGATCCAACTCCTCCCACCTTACATATACCTAAACCTACCTGTCTCCACCCCCTGATCCCTAAACCCACCCATCCCCACCCCTAAACCTACCATCTCCACCCTCTAGATGTGGATCCAAACCCCGCCCCCTGGATCTTTGTTATGCAGTGAGGGGCTATTGTGATATACCAACAGCAGATATCGCTTTTTATCTAAGAGTTCAACAGACACAAGGTTAATATCAAAAAACTTACATTTTATACAATTGTCCAGTTTCTCTGTGTGTTTTGCTCTGTAAACGAAAAGAGTTTCAGACGAAGACAAAGACGCAACAATGTGGTGTTTAGTTCCTGAATGAATTAGTGTGTTTGAACGAATCAGTTGAGTGAATGATTCATTGACTCACTCATAAAGACAGCTCCTTGTTTCGCTCTTGAATGAATCATTGCTACTGAACGAAACGATTTAGTAAATTATTCAGTGACTCGCTCAGAAGTACCGTTCCTTACTGAATCAGTGCTTTAGACTAACTCAAAATAATTCAGTGAATTGCTCGCTCGCTCGTTTGCTTCGTTCAGAGTGAATCAAACAATTTTGACTCATTCATAAACACAGTCCCTTGTCGCTGTCTATTGGCGTTTCGTGCATCTTAGAAGAGTACCAAAACTATGGAATTACTTCTGTGCCAATAAAAATGAACGTAATTTTACAAGAAACTTACGAAAATATAAGCTGAAACTGAATAAAATGTCTTTGAAACTGAAAAAAAAAAATCGCAGGCAAAATCTTTGACTTCGTTTTTAATACACTGCATGTTTTGCTATCTGTTTACAAAACCACCATTTATAAACCAACCAATTTAGAAGATTTTATACAAGGTTACATAATTTTTATTGTGATAAATAATATATATGTAGGCTATAGGCCTATATATATATATACAGGTGCTGGTCATATAATTAGAATATCATCAAAAAGTTGATTTATTTCACTAATTCCATTCAAAAAGTGAAAGTTGTATAATGTATACATTCATTCCACACAGACTGATATATTTCAAGTGTTTATTGCTTTTAATTTTGATGATTATAAGTGACAACTAATGAAAACCCCAAATTCAGTATCTCAGAAAATTAGAATATTACTTAAGACCAATACAAAGAAAGGATTTTTAGAAATCTTGGCCAACTGAAAAGTATGAACATGAAAAGTATGAGCATGTACAGCACTCAATACTTAGTTGGGGCTCCTTTTGCCTGAATTACTGCAGCAATGCGGCGTGGCATGGAGTCGATCAGTCTGTGGCACTGCTCAGGTGTTATGAGAGCCCAGGTTGCTCTGATAGTGGCCTTCAGCTCTTCTGCATTGTTGGGTCTGGCATATCGCATCTTCCTCGTCACAATACCCCATATATTTTCTATGGGGTTAAGGTCAGGCCGAGTTTGTCAGCCAATTAAGAACAGGGATACCATGGTCCTTAAACCAGGTACTGGTAGCTTCGGCACTGTGTGCAGGTGCCAAGTCCTGTTGGAAAATGAAATCTGCATCTCCATAAAGTTGGTCAGCAGCAGGAAGCATGAAGTGCTCTAAAACTTCCTGGTATACGGCTGTGTTGACCTTGGACCTCAGAAAACACAGTGGACCAACACCAGCAGATGACATGGCACCCCAAACCATCACTGACTGTGGAAACTTTACACTGGACCTCAAGCAACGTGGATTCTGTGCCTCTCCACTCTTCCTCCAGACTCTGGGACCCTGATTTCCAAAGGAAATGCAAAATTTACTTTCATCAGAGAACATAACTTTGGACCACTCAGCAGCAGTCCAGTCCTTTTGTGTCTCGAAGGGACGCTTCTGACGCTGTCTGTTGTTCAAGAGTGGCTTGACACAAGGAATGCGACAGCTGAAACCCATGTCTTGCATACGTCTGTGCGTAGTGGTTCTTGAAGCACTGACTCCAGCTGCAGTCCACTCTTTGTGAATCTCCCCCACATTTTTGAATGGGTTTTGTTTCACCAATCCTCTCAGGGTGCCAGTTATCGCTATTGCTTGTACACTTTTTTCTACCACATCTTTTCTTTCCCTTCGCCTCTCTATTAATGTGCTTGGACACAGAGCTCTGTGAACAGCCAGCCTCTTTTGCAATGACCTTTTGTGTCTTGCCCTCCTTGTGCAAGGTGTCAATGGTCGTCTTTTGGACAACTGTCAAGTCAGCAGTCTTCCCCATGATTGTGTAGCCTACAGAACTAAACTGAGAGACCATTTAAAGGCCTTTGCAGGTGTTTTGAGTTAATTAGCTGATTAGAGTGTGGCACCAGGTGTCTTCAATATTGAACCTTTTCACAATATTCTAATTTTCTGAGATACTGAATTTGGGGTTTTCATTAGTTGTCACTTATAATCATCAAAATGAAAAGAAATAAACACTTGAAATATATCAGTCTGTGTGGAATGAATGTATACATTATACAAGTTTCACTTTTTGAATGGAATTAGTGAAATAAATCAACTTTTTAATGATATTCTAATTATATGACCAGCACCTGTATATATGGTATGTTATTTTACATACCATACACAGCAAAAACTATGCAACCTTGTATAAAGTATTAAAAGTTGAAGTAGTGATCAGTCAAATGAGGTAATATGAGCTCTGTTAATTTAATTTACATATGCAAGAGAATGTAGCTAATCTACATGTCTGTCTGATGACTCAAGAAAGAAAAGTAGCATTAGATTGGTAGTTTTAGCCAGTTTCACTGAACTATGAAATACTGTTTGACATATAGTAGTCAGTTATTCTCTCTCCAGTGTCTATGAACACCAGAGAAATATTTAATCCTGTGTGATCTCTGACAGCAAAAGCCTCCGAAGGCATCTTAGAAGTCAAGGTTTTGTAGTTTGATCCTTGTCGTTGAGATCTGCGACAGATCTTCGATCCTTAGGATGAGAGGTCAGTAACACCGGCGTGCCTTGCTACTTTTTTGGTAATGACAACCTTGGCGCTTCTCTGAGCCTCTGCACAGAACTGTGGGTAAACACAGCATGCGGCTGATTGCTGAGTGTGTGGTTGCTAATCTGCAGATGTGATGTGCTACGAGGGATAATTCGGAGTCGTTCGTTACTTTGTTGAGGCTTTAAAAAGAAAAGGAAAAACTCAAGCTGAGATGATCGCATGGGGGGCCAGGGAGAGGACAACAACAGATGGATTATACCTTGTGATTGTTATAACAGCCCGAGTGTTTCTGCATATGAGATAGAAAAGTTGCATGGGTTGTTTGAGAGAGTTTTATCTTCTCTCTAAATCCGTTTTTAAAAACTTCCAAGAATATTAACAGTCTTTTCCAAAGTTATTATTTGACTTGGGTGCAAAAGCTGTGTGCTTTTGGTATAACAATATACAAAAAGGCTTTCAAAAAAACCATAGATAGAAAGAAAGAGAAAGAAAAGGATGGAGGAGGGGTTTAAGATTTCTGCAAGTGAAAGGGGATTAAGGCTGATTTGATGCCAAACAGTTCTTGGCAGATGGAGCCTGGTGCTTTTAAGATGCCAAAAAGAGTCAATAAGTCATCAGTGCATTCAATCCTGGAGATAATACATTTAGGAGAGAGGATTAACGGACACAATAAAAACAGGCCTTTTCATCCTCTTTGCACAATGAGGACATATTCAAGGAGATATTTGCTCCTCGACACTCTGATGCCATTCTCTACTGTCTTTCAGTGCAATTTGACTGTTCCGGCTCCAGTCATTTTACTCTGCACAGGTTCCAGTCGTACAGTGTGCCAAGGGCAAATGAGCAATGGACTGAGAAGCATGCTGGAGACCAGAGGTGTGCATAATGCTGAGAGGTGCACAGCCTCATTTATAATCGCCTCCATTCAGGGCTTTGACAGTCGGAGTGAATGTGAAAGCATCCCTTGAGTGTTTTAGCAGTGTCTGTAAGCAGTGACATTGCATTTTATTCTTCACAATCAGATTTTACAGTCCTGTTTCAACCGAATGTTGCAAAGCCATTTATCAGTGTATCTCTGTTGTCCTGTGATTAGGTCAGGAACATGTCTGGCTCATATTTCAATCTGAAATCGAATGAAAGAAAAAATATATTTTAAATTCGCATTTAAGTATTAAGTTATTTTGATTTATGGCTCTTTTATCTATCTATCTATCTATCTATCTATCTATCTATCCAAGTAATTTAACAAAATTCTATTTTAAATAAATGCTGTTCTTTTCTTTTTATTCATCAAAGAATTCTGAAAAACGTATCACAGGTTCCAAAAAAATAAAAAATAAAAAAATACAAGCAGTACAACTGCTTCCAACACTGATAATAAATCAGCATTTTAGAATGATTTCTGAAGGATTATGTGACACTGAAGACTGGAGTAATGGCTGATGAAAATTCAGCTTTGCATCACAGAAATAAATAATATTTTAAAGTATTTTAAAATAGAAAACTTTTTTTTAATTGTAATAATATTTCACAATATTACTTTTTTTTATCTGTATTTTTGATCAAATAAATGCAGCCTTGATGAGCATTAAAGAGATGTCTTTAAAAATATGAAATGTCTTGATTTGAATATCAGTGTATATATGCACGCACGCACGCACACACACGCATTTTTGGGGGAAACATGAGGAAATGAGGCAATAATACAATAAGTCTTAATCTTAAAATAATTTTCTTAATTTTCTTTATTCAAAATAAGATTTTTTCCCCCCATTTTTCTTCAGTTTTTTTCTTTTGTTTTTTTGTTTTTGTTATGTTTTGTTTTAAATTTTGGGGTGAAATGTGATCTGGACATGTTTTCCACAATAGATCCTTAAAATATACAGGAAGGATCAGTATGTGTCAGTGATATCCACTCCATGCACACCAAACCTGCCTGTCATGCTATAATCATCATAGGTCGAAATGGCACGTGAAATTGCCTTCTACCTTCTCTTTTACTAATGACCAGGGTGTTAGAGCTCAAATCTCAGAAGCCATGTGAGGCGATCTACATCTTCTCTAAAGGGCAATTTGTCTGAGTAATTGCACTAGCAAAAATCTGCACTCCACTGTCCACTCCTTGGCCAATTAACACTTACGGGAAAGACAGGAGAATACAAGAGGAAAGTAGGTGAAAAAACTGAGAGATAAATGAAAAAAACAACATTAGTACACAATTTTAGCTACAGTGGTCAAAAGAGTTTGTAAACAGTATGGGAAATTAACTGTCATAACTTTTTAAGACGTAGGGCTTTGGCATGCAGCATATGCTGATTTGGCAGGCAGTGGTTTAGCAATTATACTGATCTTTAAATGGCATTAACCCACATTCATATAATAAGTGTGACAGTATGAATGAGGTCCTATTTTACATATTGAGTAATATTTTCTTTCTGTGTCTGGATGTAAATTGGATGTTAATGTAATATGTAGTGTGTCTAATAATCCAATGAGCATGTGTTAATAACACTGAATCTAACAAGCCTCACATGTCCGGAAAAAAAAGAAAGAAATTATTTTGTGGAAAAAAGGGTAACACTTTACTTAAAGCCTCTATGTATAATGCATTATAAAAGTAGTTGTAATGCATTAATTATACCTTGTACTTGTACAATCTCATGAATAATTGTATCCACAGTTAATACATTATAACAGTTCATTGTTACACTATGCATTTTAAATTTGGTTATAATTATTTACGACAAGATATAATGTATTAAAAGGCACATTATGAGTAATTATAATGCATTACACCCTTTAATAACCTTTATAATGCATTAGACAAAGTCTTTAAGTAAAGTGTTACCAAAATAAAAAGTTTATAGTGTATATAATTATATATTATACTTATATTAAATATTATACAAATAATGTATGATAAAACATCAAGGTAATATTTATTGCAATGCCTCAATGATTTAAATAAAAAAATATTGGTATTACATTCTTCTTTTAATGAAACAGAGGTTCTGAAAAGGTGGTACTTTATATACAGTAATGAGAATTTAATGACAGTCATGACTGAAAAAAATATGAAACTATAAAACAATCAAAAGTAAAATGTCCAGATGCATTACAGTAATGAGAATATCGGAGGGAAATGTACTTAATCATCTTGAAAATAAAGTCAAAATGCAAACAGTCTTTGATGGTCATAAATTGAGCCTCATTTTCTTAATGCAAAATATATACATTTTTTTTCTTGCCCAGGAAATGTTTTCAGGCGATTCACCAAACAATCATGCATCTTTCACTTTGTTCAAAGAAAAGGATTTTGTCTTTAATTTCTCAGTGACACTGTATTGCTTTAAGTGATTCATGTTTACTTATCTAAACTCTACCCTGTAATTATTTAGAGAGAGAGAACATTGTTGTACCAACTTATTAACAGAGCTTGTGATTTGACACGCTGGAAGGGGTTTATAATTCTTGGCTTCCCATTATAAAGATGAAAAGACGAACAGCGTCCTCAGACATAATATCATACCTTGCAGTTCTTCAATGAATTACAATGCGATCCATGAGTCAATTCACACGATCGCTTTACACGGGTTTCATTAACTATCAATTAGCAGGTGTCTGCCAAGCGGTGGGTTTTAACCACAGAGGAGAGCACCACGGGAGTGCACTTCAGAATGAGAAGAGGTGAAGCATGACGGAATTTTCCTACAGGACGATCGAGCTGCACCAACATTTCCTCCCTGTACTAATGAAAAGAGCTGACCTCTCACCCTCAATGGTTTTACATTACCAGGGAGGGAGAGAGAGAGCTAGCATTACTTGCACCAGTGTCCCTGAGAGACAGACTGTGAGACCAAAAGATAAACTGAAAGAGAGAAATGTAGAAAGGCTATCTCTCTCCAGACAGTTCTACTGCTGCCAGCGTGAACCTTAATTATACCACAGGTACAAAGCAGTAGATATCCGATTTCCCCTCTTCTCTCCCACAGACATTCCTAATTAGATAGTAATATAGAGAGAAGGAGGGGTTACCGGAGCCCGTTTCTGTATTTAAAACCGTTTTATCTGAAACCGTTCAATCAAAACCCGAGGCCCATCATTCAAGTAAAGACTTTATTAACTCGTTTTAAATCCTGTCAATCAAGAACCGGTCAAAAAATCCAACAAATTTAAACTCCTGTCAGAGCTGTGGCCAAACACGTGATGTATTGAGCTAAAAAATAATGCTCAATGGTGTATGTATATATGGAGATGTAGCTTTCGTAGATTTTGTAATAGTACATTTGTACACACTGGAAAAAGCAACTTGCAACTTGCTTGTTACCGGAAAAGTTCTAATTTAAAAAAAAAAAAAAAAAGCTCAGTTTCTGTCATATATATATGGGGGTGCCGTCGGAATGAGAGTCTAAACAGCTGATAAAAACACCACTATAATAATCCACATGTTTATTGTAGAACTTTAGAGCCAAAAAGTCCGTCACACACACCCAGCCTTAACAGGACAACACATTCCTTGAATTGACGGAGCCTTCCACGTTGTGATTATAAAATTAACGACTGACCGACACGACGCCCAATTGTCTAGATCAGCATCCTGTCATGCGCTGGTTATCGTCGTGAGATCCATAAAACAAGGATAAATTTGAGGAAAAGGACATCTGGCGACTGAAGAACAAACCGTCCATGTCGTTCCTGATCCGTTACCATAAATAAGTCATTCGGACAGTACAAAACACGTTGGATCTGCCAACGCTCCAGCAAGGACTCTCCCTGACGGCTTTTAACCATAATTCAATGATGGTATCAACAAGGAAAGACGGATATACATTGACCAGATGTTCAACAAACCTACACCACGGACCTTTCCATGACCTAAAGACCTTTCCTTTTCGTTCTCCCCTCTCCAAAGGAATGCGCTCTTTCTCCCCTCTTGGGCAAAGAACACCCAAACTTTTATTGACTTTCATGCCAAAAGGACAAACGAGTAATTACTGCTGCTATTAAAGCGATATACTCGAAACAATATATATGTATTCAAGTGGTATTTTATATTCAAGTTGTATTTTATACTCAGGTTGTCATTTATAAACTTTGCTGTGTTATCAGAATCTATGATATTATTTCTGGTAATCTTTTGAATGTATAATGTTCCCCTGTAGAGGACTCACTAGACTTATAGGATCATATGCATGAAGGGTTATTTCTAATCTTTAATTTGAACCCTTTTGTGTGTTTTAGCGAGAGAAGCTAATGCGTGTGTTAAATATGTTTATGTTTGGTCTCATATTAATCGTCATGATAAAGGCGACAATTTTGTGTGAATGAAAATGATCCTTTAGCATCACAAAGAAAGATTATAACACTTTATAGAAATCTGCTGGATATTTCCTCCACGTGACATATTTTGTGTAGATAATAATTCACCTTGCAGAAAACTTAGGCCGTGTGGGCGGGGCTCCGCCCTAAAGGAACAATGTGATTGGTAGAAGCCTCTAGGGGTTGGACAGCATGCCTCCGGTTAAATCCCTATGACACAAAGACTTTTTGCTTGCTCTCTCTTGCTTGCGCGCTGACCAAAACTTGAAAAGCTCTCACCGCCATTACCACCTGGCCGAACAGCTGAACATCGAACCAATACTTAGTCAATATCTGAAGAACCTCTTCAAAGCTTGAAGCTGACTAAAGAACTCAGAGAAAACTTGAAACCGCGCCATTTCCGCGTCACCAGGAAACAGCCTCTCACAGGAGGGCCTTCCCAGAACGACGTCACGCCACGAGCCATCCACGGAACTTCTTCAAGCTAAAGAAAAGAATCTCCAACTTACAGCAAGTACAAACAATTCCTTTCTCAAAGTTTGCTGAACCTGGGTTAGGTGTTCGTTAAAGCCAAAGATAAAAGTTCTCTGCTTGTGTAACTTCCTAGGCGGAAGTTCACGAAATAGCCACAAGGGCTAGAATCTAACTTTCTTCAAATTGCTTTCCTCTTGCCAGAACGTGTGTATGTGTGTGTATGTGTGTTTTGTAGTATTGTATCATAGAATAGAAATAAACTCCCGTTTCTTTCATCAAAAAAATCTATTTTCTATTTAGTAGCAATATTCAGAATCAAACAATGTGCTCAGAGACCGTTTACCTAGGCTCATAAATTTACATAAAGTAATATTTGGTTTATTCTATTCGTTGGCCGCGAATAAGATAACAACCATTACAGATATACTGATATAGCAAATCGCGGGACGATTGTTAATAAAGTATAAATCTGACGTTTTGATTAATATCAATTAATCATATCAAATCAACCCTAATTTTAATATTTGAATTCCCTACAGCTAAAATTCATAATAAAAGCTTAACCAGAGCTAAAATTCCTTAATATTTTTACATTATCCACATGATGAAAAGCAGTGTGTCTGTAATAAACAAATCCATTATTAAAATGTTTTTAACTTCAAACCACTGCTTCTGACCCATATTACTGGTTAGATACTTTCCATAATATTGGTTTCTCCAGTGAAAATGTCATCTCGTCTGAATCAGGAGACAAATACACAGATTATGCAGCGTTTACAAGTGAAAACAGTCCAAAAGAGTTAGTGGATTTTGATGTGAGAGAACTAGAAGGGATGGACTTTTTCACTAGAGGAACATTATTATGGATTAGGGATTTGTATTTTTGCCAAAAGTCAAAATTTAAAATGAAAATGCCTTTTAAAAATAAAAAGATGGATTTGTTTGTTACAAACACACAGCTTTTCATGTTACAAGATGTTAATTCATGTACTGGAGACCGGTGGATTACCTATTACTATCAGCTGTTTGGACTCTCATTCTAACAGCACTCATTCACTGCAGAGGATCCATTAGTGATGCAATGAGATGCAATGAGATGCTAAATTTCTCCAAATCTGTTCCAGTGAAGAAACAAACTTATCTATATTTTGGATCGATTGAGTTCAAGTAAACTTTCATTTTTTCCCTTTAAATAACAAACACATCTGAAGGCGACTATATCGCCCCCTTGAGTACTGGAATTGTTACTGCAACAGTTACACGCTAAATGGAATAGGACTGCGGCAAATGCAAGCATACATAGGCTGTGTTTGTGGCCTAAAGGGATCTCTTTAGGCTTCGAGCTGGGAGTATGGGTCCTGAGCCATTAAAAGGAATTTGTACATCAATTGCTTGTTAAGGCTCCACAAGCATGTGACAATCCTTTCTTATAAATTGAACAGTACTGATGTGGCATTTTATTCTGTAGTTTAATTAAGGTTTTCATTTATGACTAATTAAATTGATTACACCCCCTACAGATCCCAGCAGCTATGTAATTATGTGGAAGTTGTTAAGCAGGTGCTGTAATGAAAAACGTCTTGTTAAAGGATGAGATTGTCAACGCATCACATTAGTGTCATTGACACAAAACACATGCATGTAATGCATCCAAAATCCCATGTGTAATCCCATATATAAGGCGGCCTTATAAGTTAATCTTGTCCATTAAAAATTAGCAATGCCTTTCTTTAAAGCAGTCATATCATGAGGAATCAAGTTTTCCTTGATCTTTTCAGAATAAAAGACTTCATTGCACTGAAATATTATACTGTAAATTTCTGAAGAAAAAAAACAACAGAAAATAAAATCTTTTTTTGAAACTATTTATGAGTAATTAAATTGACTGTAACAAACAACATTGCCTGTCCAAACAATATCAGACAGATGAATACATTTAAATTTGAACACATGACTTAGCGAAACATATGACCACAGATGGCAGTAGAGAGAAAAAGTTTTGTATCTGTACTGGACCTTTAAATACCAAAAGAAATAAAAGAAAATGTGAGATAGATAGATAGATAGATAGATAGATAGATAGATAGATAGATAGATACAAGACTTTGTGTAGCACCTACAGCACTGCATATCTCTCTAGAAGGAAAAAAAAAAGTGACTAAAGTTTATTTTTTACAAGATCCTGATCATTAGAGTCAGTTTATGCTGCATATTTAAGCTCAGAACCTGTGACAATGTAACATGGGCTTTGCTGTTATTGAAGGATGTGGTGGTTAAAAATTTCAGCAGTGACGACATATTTTTTTGTAGGCCAACCTGGAAGTCAGCATCACCTTGGTTCCCATTGACCAAAGCCTATATTTTTCCAACGGCTTTTGGATTACTGAGGAAAATAAGCTTGGTGCCCAGCAAACATTCATGATTCTTAGATGTTTCGTTCATCAAGGCAATCATGAAAAAAAACAAAAAACTTTTATATATTTGGAAGCCTAAATACAATCGTCAGATATAAAAAGCTAAACATGGACTATAAACAAACTATAACACGGTCACATGACTTCATCGCCACCATCAATAGGCTTCCAACAACTCTTTCAGTCTTCATTTAAAAAAAAAAACATTTTACCAGAAAATTTGAGTTAGAATAGTTTACAAAAGCATGATTACAAATGCAGTGAGCCTGTGAAAGCAACTAGTGAATAGATGTGTTTACCTGTTCACCGGCATTATGACAATTAATGCCCCTGACAAACCTCTGTAGTCCCATTTAGCCACTTGTTAGCAAACACCATTTTCAAGACAAGTAAAAGCTTTAAAAAACACACAAAAGGGAATTACTGATATATTTTATCATAGAATAAGATGTTAAATATCTTGAGCTTGTGTTAACCATAGACCTTTAATCAGGCATACTGTAAATCCTATTCACATTCACTTCAATACGACAGAACCACAAGTGCTAAAATGCAAACTTGTTTCCGGGTTTTGTCCTACAAAAATACATCATCCCACCAGCACTCTATAAGAGCAATCTCATTCACTTACAAAAAGGCAATTTACATATACCCATGTTGCACTGGTCTGTTTTATTTTAAGAGTCAGAGAAGGAAGAAAATAGTTATACAAAACTTTTGCCGCAAAAGAACTGTTCAAAGTCTAAACTCTCCCAAACATGCTTCAAATGCATTTCAGTTGAACGCATTACAAAGCAATAGCTCTTTGAAGTCACACGCTAAAAGAATAATCTTAATATGAATTTGTGCAGCACACCACAGATCCATTAAAATACTGTAATCCCTGGGTGTCTTCGCTTCGTTCTGTTGCTGCTAAACAACCCTTTCCTTGGTGGAGTGAGCCTTTGTATCAAAATTAATTTCAGGACAATGGAGCTTTTAATGTGCTCATAACGGAAATGGTTGGATGAAGATGAATGAGTGCAGCTCAGGGAACCGCAGGTTTATCTGCTTTAGAAAGAGAAAGCGAGAGAGGGAGAACGAGAGAGAAAAGAGCGAAGCAGCATGCTAGCTGGTCTCTCAGGCCTTTGATTAATAGCCTTCGCTCGGCTCCGGGCCCTCCTCCCTGAGCTTGTGCAATAACTGCCCCGTGGCTGTGCTCTACTCAAGACGTTTTGAGGAGGAATGGGAGGCTGACTGTTCGTCTTCGAGACAAGCATCAGCCGGGGCAATTAAACAATACAAACATGCAGGTCTTCACAATTCGTTACACTGTTGGGTCTGACAGAACGAGAACTATGGGGAACGATCCGAGAGGGCGATCTCCAAGCCCAACCAATCATGTTTTGAATTACTGCTTAAAAGCACACATCGATAAGAAACAGAATGATGACATCGTCTCTCGGTGGTTTGGGATGCAGTTAACAGGCGGTTAAGTTGCAGTTTGCAGTACAAAATTGTTAGTGTCAGGAAAGGCTGAATGCATGTTACTGTGCTGAAACAAATGTGGAGTAGTATGTGAACCATAGACCTTAAAGGGATAGTTCACCCAAAAATGAAAATTCTGTCATCATTTACTGTATGTTTCAAACCAGTATTAATGTCATTGCTCTGCTGAACACAAAAGATATTCTGAAGAATGTTGGTAACCAAACAGTTCTTCCAATAGTTCTTCAAAACATCTTCAGAAGAAAGAAGTTCAGTTTGCAGTTTGGTATCTTATGCACCGTATTCACACTGTTTTATTATTTGACATACATTCAAGGTCAAATGTAATATCCTAACCTATTTCACAATCCACAGTTAAGTTATAGTGGAGAAAGAGCCATATCTGTATTTTCATAACAGTAATTATTGTTACATTAATAATAAAGATAGCCTAAATTAAATGAAATATTGCATTGATTCAAATATAGTGGACTGAAAATGTATTAGGAGGAAAATACTACTACTAAATAAATAAATAAAAATGATTAAAAACCTTCATGTGGTATCTGGAGTAAATTGATCATTAATTTTTACGACAAGCAATTACGGCAATCATTAACCAAAAAATCATTAACAAAGTTAACATAGCCCCATTTTTCCTTTTGCTTGTTTATGAAGTGTTGCATGTAATTTGATAATGCTTTCAGCTCACAATAACACTGTGTCTTAACCAGATGACATAATACACAAGCGATCGCTTCCATATAGTTTTTGCCTTACCTTCAGTGATGCCAAATCATGTCACTAAAATCATTTCCACCTATTTCAACTTAAAGACATAAGTTCAGTTGCTGCCTTTAAGTATCAATTCAACTCAATTCAAGTTTATTTGTAAAGCACTTTTCACGATACAAATCGTTGCAAAGCAGCTTTACAGGAAATTAAGTTTCTACAATATTTATATATTGTAGAAACTTAATATATTTAACATATGGCAAAATTT
>JAFVLL020034353.1:0-15283 GCA_021397915.2 Tor tambroides
ATATGAATGGGAATATACTTCAGAGATATTTTACTCATAAGAATTTCCAGGGGTGCCAATAATTGTGGCCAACATGCATTGGAGAAAAACATTTAATCATGAGATTTTCTCCCCACTTTCAATTGTTTGGGTAGAATGAAATAATAGGGTAGAATTTTGTGAATTTTTTGAATGAAAGATCAAAAGGATAAACAATGCAGATTTATTTTCACAGCCGCCTTTGCTCAGATTTACCAATGGTGCCAATATTAATGGAGGGCACTGATATAGAGTTTCACTACATTTTCAGAATAGTGTGACTTCAAAGAGATGAAACAGAATTCATTACATAACAAGTGATAAAACAAATCATCCTGTCTGCAGACTCGTGGCTTGTGCTGTATTTCGTTAGGGGGCATCAGTAGCAGCTCCAGTAATATTAGCTGTGACCCGTCAGTTTGAATTATGCATGGTCTCCAGCAGAAAGCAGGCAGAGATCAAAGGTCACTGAGGGCAGCTTTCTAGCGTCGCTCTCAACAGTTCACATTACTCCAATATGATTCCTGACTTCATCCTAATTAAGTCATTCAAAACACTAGCTTCTGGCTGCAGGACAGAGAGGAGTGACATCATATCCTGTCTCACAAAGCTTATCTTGGACTTTTTACATTTCTATTTATCCATCGGCATATTACTACTACTGTATTCTTCTAATGATCAATCCGTATCAATCAATCTGTACTGTACAAATCGCTATCAATAAAGGTGACTTGATTTGACAATCTAGTGCATGTTATCAGCTGTTCACACTGTTAACTTGAAAATGCATCTTAACTCAGCACTCACGGCATGAGATGCTAAAAAAAAGACTGCAACTGTGAAAAACTTTCATCTAATGCACGTTTATACAGAAAAACCACTTTAAAACAACTAAGAATGCATCTTGTATGAACAGACAGTTGTGAGTTCTTTTTATCACACCAATTAAAATCACTGATTAACAGTTACAATGCATATTGCAATCATGATGATAACTGTAACATGCTAGGTTCATTTGCAATATATTATGCATATTTGATATATCATGCAAACATGTACCTACCCATTTTCATCAAAATGTTTTGTGTAAAAATACAAAAAATAATCTGAATGCTTTTATCTTGTTATCCTAATATAAGAAGACTACAAATGAACACTGCATAAATCTAACAGCATTTTGTGAAGTTTATGCTTAAAACAAGAATAAACAATGCACTAACAAATATAAAGTGAATTCAATATATACTTTAAAAGTATAACCTTAAAAACATGTTTTGCTTCTCAAGTAAATTGATTTTGCTTTAAAGATGTTTGGATCAGTGTTATTTTAGTTAACCAAAACTAAAAGCATAAAAAAAAACATTTTGTTACTTGAAATAAACATTAAAGGATATAAAATACCAAAAAAAAAAAAAAAAAAAAAAAACTTAAACGCATTTGATTTCAGCTAGTTTCAGATGCCACATTTTAAATTTTAGTTTAATTTGATATACTAAAAAATTTATTAAAACTACAATGAAATTAATGTTTAAAAAAAACTGATAAAAATGGCAAAATTACAATATCAACAAAAACTAAAACTTTAAGTAAGATTAAAATGAAAAAGAAAATTCTAAATATTCTAAATATTTTAAATAGAAACTAATTCAAAATATTAATAAAAACTATAAAAGCATTTCAATGACACTAAAACAACACTGGTTTAGATATGCTAACTGAAAAACAAGGTAAAAATACACATTTTTGGAGTTTCCCACTGAAATAAAATTCATAACTTTTGTTAAATTATTTTACACGATGATAATGTTACATTACAGCTGATTATTGTGTATTAAATTTTATTAATCAAAAAGCATGTCTAGCTAAACTTGAAACAATTTAACTTGAACAATTTAACACCATTTTATTGAAAGTTTAACAAAAATGACGTTTAGCGCCCTCTGAAATGTTTTGTTACCAAATTCTGTGTTTTGCATGTCTAATTATTAGCTGTGTTTGCGGGTCGCCCCCCTAAAATAATGGTAGGGGAAACACTGACAATTAATGATATATGTTAGATATATGTTAGAGTAGCTGTGCTGTGTCAAAAACTGATCCGTCAAAGTACCACCTTTGATGATTAACATGCAATTTAGTTTGGTTGTGTTGTGACGCACTGCTCACACTCAGTACAGACACTATACACTACACACTACACTAACACTATTCTTCTTGCAAGCACTGGTATTTTTACTTCAGGACAAGCAAATCTAGTTCATACTTCTATCTGAATCAGAGAATAGCATGCATTCAGCAGCACTTTCTAAACCTTTTCTTGACTCAGTGTCTATTTCTGTCTCTTACACAAAACACACAACAGTCCAGGTGTCCAAACACCCAACAAACACATGCACGCACACACACAGCTGGTTTCAGAGAAAGAAAAAAAAAAAAAGAATTAAACAAGAAAGAGATAAACTTAGGACAAGGCATAAAATATGCAGATGACTGGCCCAACATGAGCTGTCATAACCTTGAAGAGGAGCCCAGAAACGGCCACACGAGTGTGTTCTATTTATAGCCGCGTTACTGAACTAAGTGTAGTTTGTTAGGGAGTGTGTGTGGGAGTAAAGCTGTACGACTGCTTATCTAACATCTCTGACTACAGACACAGAGAGAGACGGAAATAGAAAGAAAGAGAAAGAAAAGGAGCAGCGCTTTCAACGTCCGTTCTATTTAATTTCCAGAAGCAAAGTAAATCAGGATGGAAATGATGCAACGGAAAGCATGTTCATGTATCCCAGGGGTTCCCAAACTCTTTTTGTCAGCCGAATCTCTTTAATCTAAATGATTTAGTAGGAAAATGTTAGATTCCCAGCACATACACAGAAAAAATGTTTAGTCAAGTACAGCAAAATGTGCTTCATATGGTAGCATGTAAATGAACTGGTTTTATTCGAGTCAAAAATATTAAGACCAAATCAGCCTCACACTAGTCTTTCCCAAATCAGAATTATCCAGGAGGTCTGTGGGAAATTTCTAAATTGTAAACAAAAATCTCATTGTAAAACTACTAGGGCTGGGAACCGTTCACTTTTGAACCGGTATCGGTACCGGTACCGGTACCTGGAATTCGGTACTGGTACCCAACGGTACCTTTATTCGGTACTTTACTCTCTGTGTAATAACAAAAACATTTATTTCAGTGAAAAAATAAGTCCAAAACTCTCAATTTCAACATTTTGAACAATAGGGCCCTACAATTTATTTTTTTTTTTCTTCCAGAAATTCTTGTGTTTTATTTTTTTCTGATAATCAAATGAAGGTCGAAACATTTATTTATTTTTAATCAAATGAAAATGAAACCCTTTTATTTTTTGGCAAACAAACAGAGGTTTACTGTTAAAATTAATACATGGTAGAAAACTTGTGTGAATATTCCTTTTAAAAAAGTTTTAATAATAATTGTATTTTTTCTACAATTAAGTGGTTAATATAGTGGTAATAATTATTTTTTTTATCATTTAATTGTTTTATTTAAATTTGACAGTAAATAGAATATATAAAGACATACATTATACTGTACAAAAGTAATACAAGAGTAATATATTTGTCTTACATGTTAAACCGCACTTTTATTTTGAAAGGTTGCCGTGAAGTTTCTGTGTATACAGTTTGATATGGTGCTAGTTTTCTCAAATGAAACGGTAAAATTCTTATGAAGTGACTCTCACAGCCTGTAAGTTAATGTGTTCATGTAGTGCAGAGGCCGAAAATCACCGCGAGTTCGCATGTGCTTCAGTATTTGTGTAAATTAGTAAACAAAACCGCGTCTCAGCCATTCATACATACCGAGGCTAACGGAACATGCAAGATTTATATTTAAACCGTCTTCTTGCGTTTTAATATTCACATACACTAGTTCATATCGCAGTTCGAATTAAGTGACAGACCTTCTTTTATTCATCCAACAATTTACGAATTCCGGGACGTCCGCTATAGAGTAAATTCAGTTTTTATGAATGGACTCAGCCATCCTTTCCGTGTTTCGCGGAAACCATATGACCCTAAAAATGTATGCACACTTCAGAACATTTCGGTTTGCCCTGTGTGTTGTGTTTTAAAGAGTTGCAGGGACATCATGTCACAGGGTCTCTCTCACTATCTCTCTCTCTCTCTCGTATGCGCCCAAATGCGTTCTCAGGTACCGAAATTTGATACCGAATGATTTAATGTGAATCGGTACTCGGTAGTACCGACGCAATTTGGTACATACCCTTAAAAGTACCGACTTCGGTACCCAACCCTAAAAACTACATTTTCTGTTTCCATAGATAACAGCCAGAGATTCATGATATACCTAAAATAATTTGTTATCATTGTATATTTACTTATTTACTTTTATATTTAAAATATATATATTTATACACTGTTTGTTTGTTTTTGCGCTATGCACTTAAATGATGCTCCTGATAAAATTTCTAATAAAAAATTATAATAAATTGCCATGGTTTATAAATTAATCAAAAAACAAATAGTAAAATACATGATCTCATGTGGCATACGTTATGAAAGTATACTTTTCACTCATTTCTTTTTCATAGACTTTTCGAAAATGTACTTTATCAAAGAGTTTCAAGCTTTAAACCAAACTAACAAGCTCCCAGAAAAATCACAACATTAAAAAATATTATTTGAAGCAAAAAATCTGAAAAAAAAAAAAAAAAAAAAAAAAAAATGTACAACTATTTGTAAAATCAAATCAGCAAAAACAATGTAAAACTTCAGAAAAGAGTATAAAAAGTATTGGGGTTTTTTTCATGCTTTACATTTAAACTAAAATTTAATTAATTTTCATTTTTAAAAGACACAGCAACAATATTTGGACACAACACTATACATTTACTCAAAATTCACTCCAAAATAATAATAATAATAATAAAAAACACAAAATTTATACTCAGAAGTTCATATTCAGCCAAATAGGTAAAGATTTCAGCTGATACTGATCATCTCAAAATGGCCAATGTCATCAGATTCGATCACTAGACCTGACCATGTTTACAGAGTTTATCTAACCAGAGGTCTGAATAACATCTGCTATCTGACTCTTCGCTATGGTTAAGTATTAGCGTTCAGCTTGCATTAAGATAGTGATCTTTCTGATTCGTTCTTTCTCCATTTCTTTCTCCTTCTCTCCATCCCAAATATTTCCAACTCACCCGCTTGCAATTTTTCAAGCAATATGTATTCAAGATTGTTGCGTGCTGAACGTGGCAGGTCCGTTCTATTTACTTTCTCCAAAATAACTTTGAGAAGCAAAAAAATGCTTAGAATTCATTTGCAAGACTTTTTTTCCAGAAAGGGTGGGAAAAGAATATCAGAATAAACTGGGCATGAAGAGGAAAGAGAGAGTGACGAAGGAAAGCAATCTTGTTAGCGGGCCGCCGTAGCCCAGGGAAGATTTCTATCAGATGCACATATAGGGAGAGGCATCCATTTAGAAAATGGCTTTTTCTGCACATGCTGGGCCATTTAGCACTCCCTGTGACGACTCCTGTTTGGGCCGGAGATAAATGCGCTTTCACAGACTCACTGCACACACACACACTCACACTCACACTCAGACCACAGACTCAGCAACCTCCAGCTACTGAGAGTGCAAACACAGACTTGCATACATTCAGTGTCCCAAACTGATTTTCTAAAAGACACACACACACACACACATATATATACAGATGGACAAATTAAAATATATTTTGCCCTCGCAAATAACTGAGAATGTTTAGCCTCCCTATCAGTTACTCTTCTGTGTATGCCAGCAGAATATATTTAATGCTAACAAACAAAAACTGCCAGAGCTTGAAAACGGAAATAGGATTTGATTTACTAGAAATATATGATTTAATATTTAAATATATATTTAAAATGGTATACATACACAATAGTCTGAGACCAAAATATTTCTGAACATATTATTTTAATATTAATATATTATGTATTTATATGTAGCATATATATATATATATATATGTGTGTGTGTGTGTGTGTGTGTGTATGTATGTAATGTAGTATATATATTTTTTTATTTTTTATATATATATATATATATATATATATATATCTTTTACACAGTGCCCTCTCATAGTATTGAACAGTAAAGACAAAAAGAAAATTACTCTGTTGGCTTGTGAGTCAAACATTTGCAATGTGATTAAAGATGAATATAGAATAAAAAACTACAAATATCACATTTATTATTAATAGTTTCTAACACATACATGTTTATAAATAAAGGCATACTTTAAGATTCATCCCAGATATAAAAAGATTTAAAAATGTCTATTATTTAGGTGCAGATCCTCGCTTTAATCACGCGTGTCTGTGATATAGTTTATCTTGGACTCTTGGTCTCATCCTTGAAATTTTTTTCCCAGCCTTTAATGTGGCCAATTCCAATTGTTGCTTGTTTTGGGGAGTTTCTGCCTTTACTCTCCTCTTCAGCTGTTGAAATTCACGTTCAATCATATTTAAATCTGGAGACTGACTTGGGCAATCTAAGATTTTCCATTTCTTTGCCCTTATAAACTCCTTGACTGAAATGGCAGGGTGTTTTGGGTCATTGTCCTGATGCAATATGAAGCATTTCCCAATGATTCTGATGGCATTTTATTGAATATTGATAGGCAAGATGATTTTGTACCCTTCCAAATTCATTCTGCTGCTGTCATCATACATTAAGTCAGCAGTAAAGTTGAGAGGGCCTGTTCCAGAGGCATCCATGCATGCCCCTGCCATGACACCACCTCCACCATGCTTTACAGATGAGGCTGTATGCTTGGGATCATTTGCAGTTCCCTTTTTTCTCCACATTTTTTGCTTTCCCATCTTAGATAAATGTTCATCTTTGTCTCATCGGTCCCATAAACACAGTTCCAAAACTCTTCTGGCTCACCTTTGTGCTTTTGCAAACTCTAATATTGCCTTTCTATTTTTTTGGTGCTGGTCAGAGGTTTGCACTTGCTGCTGTGCAGCATCTGTGTGTCTGTGTCAAAGTCTCCTGAGGGTGGTAAATTATGGAGCATCAGCTCTCTGGGGTTGTTAGTGATTTTACGAACCAAGTCTTTTAGTTATTTCACAGCTTTATGATTTGTCTGTCATCAGCTTCACTATTTGTTTTCTCCAACCCGATCAGGTCATTGTTGGTTGCTGGTGTTGCTGGTGGTTTCCAAACTCTTGATTTCTCCATGCCCTTTGTTTTTGCTAGATCTCTAACGGACTTCCTCTTTTCTTTTAGCATCCAAATTGCTTGCTTTTCTCTCAAAGTCAGCTCCTTCGTCTTCATCCTGGTTTGTGTGTGTCATCATCGAATGCACGATTCAGAATACAGAAGTAATGGATATAAATGATACAACACATTCCCTGCTTTTAATATCTGAAGAATTAATGCAACAGGACACAGCTGATCACTTAGAAAGGCCTGTGAGGCAACTGTTCCAATACTTATGCTCACATCAGATAGAGGGATGAAACTCTAAAAGTGCTGAACTTCTTAGCTGGTAAAACATCTATGTGTTGAATCACCCAATAATAAAATGTGACATTCTGTAGTTTTGTCTCATATTCATCTTTTAATCATATTTGTAAATGTCTTGACTCCACAGCCAACAGAGCAATTTTGTCTTTACTGTTCCAATACTTTTGGAGGGCACTGTATGTGTGTGTGTGTGTGTGTGTGTGTGTGTATATATATATATATATATATATATATATATATATTTCATATTAAATTAAATCTAGAGATCAAGCCACAAATTAAATCTTGATGATAAATGCTATATATTTAATAAATTATTGGTAGTCATTTATTATATATTCATATTATACAGTTATATTATACAGTAGCCTTTTATACTACATTAATACATTATACAGGCTTTCAGAGTCTGCATATTTTAACCAAAGAGCTCTTGAATATGCATTAGTGAGATTTCATTCTGTCAGGCGGCTTAGGCCACACAGACATCAGATAACAGACATCAGTTGTAGACCGTGTGGCCCTCCCAAAAATGCCCAGCAACCTTATTCACCATCCTCCTAAGGACACCAGATTGCAGAGGTCCCAGCCTCCACCCCATTCCAGCCCCCAAACTGCCCACTTCTGCCCCATTTCAGACCCACCGCATGCTAATTGATGAGAGAGGCCCCGGGAATCAAATGAGCTGGAAGGAGATCAAGCGGCTGGCCCTGCGTTGGGGAGTGCGGCTAGGCTCTCCGGCCCCGCGCCTTCCCGAAGCCCGTCTCTCTTCCATAAAGGAGAGCCTAATGAAGCATGGGGAAGGAATTACACTAACGCTAACTGGCAGATGTCCTGCATTGTGCCAGGGTACAATAAACAATATGGCTGCCTCTCATGAATTAGCATGAGAAAGGGGGGTGCCTTCTGGAAGCTCTGTTTTGACTGCTGTTTTTGGGGAGTTTTTTTTCCTTCCACTCTTTCCTCCTCTGCTTTATTTCCTCCCCTTTTCCAAGAAGAGGTACTTTAGGACAGGTGCTATCAAATCTTTCCTTTGTTTAGAGTCTGGTGCCTCTGTAAAGCCTGGTTATTTCAGGTTGGTACTGTTGGTTTAATTTGAGGCATTAATGTTTTGATTGTAAACGGTTACGGTGCCTCTGTTGTGTGAATAGCATGTTACAACAAAGAACCGTCTCTGAAGAATCTTTCAGATTCCACCTGTTGGGTTACTCCTTTTGAGATTATAATGAGAGATTGTATGACAGGTATATCAAGGTTGATTTTCCACTGAACTAAAGTGCTTTCCAGAGTATCATTTCAACAGATCACTCATAATTTAAATAATAATAATGCTTAAATTACTGTTAATAAATATGAGGTATCTGTACCCCCAGAATTCTCTGGAATTTGAACGTTGTTCGTTTGCAAATGAAGCACTATTTGTGTTCATACATTAAAAGTTGGGGCTAATTATGCACTCAAAATTCAAATGTTTGGGGTTGGTAAATTGGAAGAGCAGCCATTACTTCAGTCTCTAGTGTCATGCGATCCTTCAGAAATCATCCTAATATGCTAATTTGGTGCTCAAGAAACATTTCTTATCAACGTTGAAAACAGTTGTGCTGCTTAATATTTTTGTGGAAAATATTCAGGATTTTCTTTCAGGATTGTTTGATGAATAGAAGTTCAAAAGAACAATTATTTGAAATAGAAATCTTTTGTAAATATTTAAATGTCTTTACTGTCACTTTCAACTGATTTAATACATCCTTTTCTGAATAAAAGTAGTGATTAATTGAAAAAGTCTTACTTACCCTAAACTTTTGAATGGTAGTGTATGCTTATTGTATAATATTATATTCAGCTACCAATTCACGCATTTAAATGACACAATCTGCAGATTTCCCTCTACAAACAGCACTGAAAATGAGCACAGACTCCATTTGTCATGATAATTAGATACATAACACATGTATAAAAGGTACACAAGCTGCTTAATATGTGTTTGGAGGAGTTGGGAGGAGACGATATGCATATTTATCCTCGGGTCACGCTTCTGAGGCGGTTGTGTACCTTTCCTTTTCTTTTCACCTTTGTCTTAAGCAAAAGTGGGCCAACCGTGGGCCATTTTAGGCCAAGACACAGGAGCCTGGTAGGGGGTGATGCCGTTTTAGGAGCTCCCAGAATAACTGCCTGTGCCTTAAGATCTGAGAGGTCATGGTTGGATGGGCATTCAGAAAGGCTCCTTGTTTATCCTGGCTGCCTGACTCTGACACACACGCGTTCCCTAGTGTAGGCCCCCAGCGCGCACATTGTGAGGACCTCCGTCCCTTTCCCCTCGCCTGGTCTGACTCGCGCCGTTTGCAGTTTTCTGCTTGAGTGTGCACCCCATTGTTTCAGTGGTTTTAATCACTCACCGGCTGGTCGGGGAATGAACAGTGCTGCGGGCTCAGATCCATGTTACTTGTGAGGTCTTGGCAGCGGGTTTCTCAGGGGTAAGCTGCCACCGCTTGATACCTCTGCTTTGGAACAAGTCAAGCAACAACTGTGAGCAAATGCTCCTCTCTCGGCACTCCGACCCGATGACTTTTTCTATCCCCGTTATGCATTGCCCCGTTTTTTTCTTATCTATTTGACCATTATCGACAGTTTCTACTAAAGAAAATGGCAGTTGCTGTGTGTGTGGTTTTTTTTTTTTTTTTTTGCTTGTTTGTTGTTGAGTTTCAGTGTCATGGTCTGATTTCATATTGGCCTAGAGGCAGAACGACACAATTCACAATTAGCTGTGATCCCGGGACAGCTGCAGGGAAGCAGAGGCCTACAGGGATGGAGCCTTAAGGCTGTGTGTCTATCCTGCTCTGCCGTCATGTCGGTTATCAACATCTGCCATACTTTAGGTTTAAAGGCACACGCACACTTGTTCCCTCCCCACGTATATATTCATACATATATATCTTGATATTAGACCTTTTCAGTCATTAAAAAAAAAAAATCCACTTTAGGTTATTAAAATATATTTGGAATGACTCTGGTCTTGTTTTGGCAGGATATGATGTACCAGCTGCTGCAGGGTCTGGATTTCCTCCACTCTCACCGTGTGGTTCATCGAGATCTTAAACCTCAAAACATTCTAGTCACCAGTGGAGGACAGATCAAACTGGCTGATTTTGGTCTAGCGCGGATCTACAGCTTTCAGATGGCTCTTACTTCCGTGGTGAGTAACGGGGTTGCACAAGTGTCTGAAGCAGCAGAAATTTTTAAAAATTTCATATGATGTCATAAAAATGCCACACACACACACACACACACACACACACACACACATTTACACTGACATTCAAATGTTTGGGATCAGTAAGATTTTTAATGGTTTTTTTATTTATTTAAGTCTCTTATGCTCATCAAGGCTGTATTTATTTGATCAAAAATACAGAAAAAACAGTAATACTGTGAAATATTATTTCAATTTCTAATATTGGTTTCCTATTTTAATATACTTTAAAATATAATTTATTTCTGTGACGCAGTGATGAATTTTCATCAGCCATTACTCCAGTCTTCAGTGTCACATGATCCTTCAGAAATCATTCTAATATGCTGATTTATTATCAGTGTTGTGCTGCTTAATATTTTTTTGGGACCTGTGATACTTTTTTCTTTTATTTATTTGATGAATAAAAAATTAAAAGGAACAGCATTTATTCAAAATAGAAATCTTTTCTAAAAATATAAGTCTTTACTATCACTTTTTATCCATTTGACACATCCTTACTGAATAAAAGTAATAATTTCTTAAAAAAAAAAAGAGAAAAAAAGTACTGATCCCAAATTTTTGAATAGTAGTGTATATTGTAACACAAAATTTCTGTTTTGAATAAACACTGTTCTTTTAAACATTTTATTTATCAAAAAATCCTGAAAGAAGTGTCACAGGTCCCAAAAATATTAAGCAGCATAACTGTTTCCAACATTGATTATAAATCAGCATATTAGAATGATTTCTGAAGGATCATGTGACACTGAAGACTGGAGTAATGATGCTGAAAATTCAGCTTTGCTGCACAAGAATAAATTATATTTTAAAGTATATTAAAATAGAAAACTGATATCTTATCTTACTGATCCTAAACTTTTGAATGGCTATATAATTTCTTCTTACTTTATTTTTATAAATATTTGATTTTTATCATTTTTATATACACACACACAGACAGACAGACAGACAGACACACACACACACACACACACACTACTACTACTACTACTACTACTACTACTATTAATTATTATATTTTTTGAATATCTTTTGATTAATTAAAGGATTTTTCAATTATTTTATAAATAAAAAATATTTATTAAAATATTATTTTTAAATTGATTTTATTTTTATTATTATTATTATTATTATTTGTATGAATTTTGTATGTATCTTTTGTACAAAATGTAACCTTTGGACTGTGTGCAAGATCTAATGTGTAGTGTCATTTTTCTCTGCTGTACCATCCCTCTGTACCTTAATTCCCTTAAAATCTTAATCCTGTCGTGTATGCAGGTGAAACGTCTAACATTTCTCTTTGTGTCCTGAAGTACAGTACGATCATTTTCAATGTATTTGATATCTTGGTAGCTTTAGGAGTGTGACATGCAATCATACTTACAAATAGATCCCTTGAGACAGATATGGGTGATGTCCAATCAGATGTAGCACTGAAAGACTACCTGTCGGACATGTGCCTGAAAACGAGCGCATAATGTGTAAAGTGAAACCTGCAGAGGCTGTCCCATGTCTTTGGCCTCACGAAGTGGCCTAAGCTGAGATAAAATAGACTGGGCGATTGAGTCAATTCCTTCCTGCCATCCATTGAAGTCACATTCTCTTGAGCATGGCTCTGATGTCAAAAGATAGCACATTGCGTCTTTCCTCTTCTTAGAGAAAGTGCAAGTTAAGTCAGCAGCTATTTTTTGCGTGTATTTTTCATGGCTGATTTATTGCATTTTTAAATTTAGTTAAGATGTCAAGATGCGAATATTAAATTTAACCTATCTAAATATAGTTGTTACCACGGTCCGTATCACATGCACAAGGGAGTGCAAGAGCATGCTACATTAACACACTTTTTCACATCTCATTCAGTTTGCAGATTCTGAATGACTGCCAGTGCCTTCTGTTAGTTGTGTGGTTTCGGTGGTTTTGGTTGCTGTGCAAAAAACGTTGTTTCAGTTCTTTAATAAGGGGCTTCTGGCTGTTAAGTCGTTGGGAGGGTGAGTCTCTGTGAGTTCACCTGGGAATCTACCATTAGAAAATATCCCCTCCGTTTTACCACACCCCACACAAACTGAGAAAAAAACAGGCGATAGATAAGGCAGGGGGTTGCTTACAGTGAGCATGGACTCTGTGGCTCTCCTGATTAATGTTCCCGTGCCTGGAATCCCCCTATCACCCGCCCTTCAAGCAGCTAAAAAAATCCATTTCCTCTCTCTTGGCAGTTACAGGAATGTCGTTATTGTGTATGCAAAAGCAGACGTGCTGTTATGGCTTTTGGCTCCTCATTCTATGACAACACTCACTGTTAGCTACTAGTTTGCCATGCTGACATAAACTGTACATTCGAAGACTTGAGAAGTGCTGAATGGACCGGTTGGCTGAGTCATAACTGCCCACCAGAACGCTTGCAGAATTACGATGATTCAAAGCAGACTACCGTTCTCAACTCAAAGAGGTTGAATCAGACAGTTAGTATGAAGTAAATGATACCTGTTTTGCATAAAGCATAAAGAAATATCCCCTTTGGGGTTTTTCTGTGCAGTGTTTGGTGGTACTTACCTAATGTTATATGTATTTTTTTATACCATGTATCTATCATATACACTAATATACTTGTCATCATTGTTGTTAAAGATGTTAATAGGGACTACAAAACTTAGCTTTACTGGCTTCTCACTTCGCTCCCGCCTTGTAGATGAGAAAAACCGAGCAACCGAGGGCTGGATGGACCACCCATCGGGTGCACCGAGAGGTGGAGATTAGCCTGACCCTACAAATCTCATGGGTCCATAGCATTGTTGATCATTAGAATGACTCTAGTTCTCTTGGCGGCTTTTGTCCACTTCTGATTGACAGCCTAAAGCATGGACACAAAACACAGCAACTTTTCTTTTTCCCTGTGAATTAGATGCCTTTTTATCCGAACCAAGTTCATTGGAAAAATTTTGATTCTTGCACATCTTCCGCGACACTTTTTTTCAAAGTGAAATCTCCGGGGTGTGGCATTAAATGTGCATTCAGTTTTATCTGAAACAGATGAATGTGAATCCTGCAAAGTTTAGTTACAGTGGATGCTGTACAGATTGCAGCAGTTTGAAAATTAAATATCCGGTGAGTTGAGATAAAAGGTTAATTCTCTATTGTGTTTGAAATTAACGTATGACCTACACTAAACCCTACCCTAAACTGATAATGTTAACAAAAGAAAACGTTAGATTAAAAACACATTTGCTGAAGCGATACAGTGATGCAAAGCGGTTAAATTGACAAATTATGGACTAAGATAATAGTGTTTTGAGGTGTAACCATTTGAAAATAAGTCTTTATCAATTGATAATGTGCCCTGTAATCATAATGTTTGAAGGAATAAAAGTTGTAGGTGTTTTACTGCCTCTAGTGTCCATTTCAGTTGGAATCTGTGGTAAATTGTATGTGTAGGTATGTTTTTGGAGTCTTGCAAAAATGTAGGTACAGGCATGTCCGGTGAGCCTATAGGTTGCTTTTAGGGCTGTCAAAAAAAATTCTAATTTCGAATATTCATCGAATTTAAAATAAAAATCCACATTCGAATGCAAAAACGTTGCATTCAAATTTTAGGTGTGTGTCAGGCAGCCTTATTAGTGACGCACGAAATGTGGCGACGATGTAAGTGTCATTGCATTTTAATGCTTTTGTAAGCCTATCCAGTTGAACCCACTAGATGCGGCGCTGCTACATTGTTCATTCAAAATATTGCGGAAAATGAGAACATTAATATGGAGAAGGTCTTGTTTAAGATCTTGGCGAAACTGAAACCAAGTCGTTCACACAGAATGCATATTTATCGCATTTTCTAGAGGGACATCTATCACCGTTGCACTCGCTTCTCGCACAAGAGAGCTGCATGTTTAGAAAGCCATGTAAAATTAATGTAAGTTCAAAAAATGTCTCAAGACTTTATGCCAGTTTTTCCCCATCCCACTGTATCTCATATTTTTAAATGAAATTAAATGATTGGTTTTCGGTCCTTTTATTAAACTATAGGCTACGTACATGCATGATGCTGTTTTGTTTCTAATTGTTTAAACAACTTTATTAATTATATATGGTTTATAAACATTATTTTAAACACTATGCACTTTTTTCAAAGATAGTTGTGTTATTTTATTGCTTTGAAGAAACAAGCATAAGTAATATTTTGCTCGATGCGCCCACTTGTGGCCTCAGGAGAGAAGCCAAAATGTTTTTTTCCCCCTAAATGAAATTATGCCTTTAAAATTTGAATATTGATAATACAGGTGCATCTCAGAAAATTAGAATATGGTGAAAAAGTTAATTTTTTTCTTGTAAATTATTTCAAAAAGTGAAACTTTCATATATTTTAGATTCATTACATGTATAGTAAAACACTTCAAAAGTTTTTTTGTTTTAATTTTGATGATTAGAGCTTACAGCTAATGAAAGTCAAAAATCAGTATCTCAAAATATTAGAATATTTATATTTGAGTTTCAATAAATGACCA
>JAFVLL020034354.1:0-12500 GCA_021397915.2 Tor tambroides
ACACTCACACACACACACACACTCACACACACACACTCACACTCACTCACACACACACACACACACACACACACACACACACACACACACACTCACACACACACACACACACACACTCACTCACACACACACACTCACACACACACACACTCACTCACACACACTCAGGGGAGAGAGAGATATTGAGGGAAATGAAGAGTAGGCAAAGGGAAGTGAAGGTGCTGTTCAACAGAGAGCCTTTAATTACAGCCCAGCCTAAGGATTTCTGAATTCTTTTCGGACGGCCTTATAAACAATAGTGTTGTCTCTGGTTTCAGAATTAGCTGTGGGTGTATATGATGGCCTGGACAAGTGTGAAATTTCCCGGCATGAATTGTTTCCTCATCCACCCTGCTATTACACAGTGAGAAAGAGGCACACTGATGAACAGAGCAGCGCTACAGTGAGCAGATCTCGCCTGCTGTCCACTGAACCTAAGCAGGGTTGAGCTGGTCAGTCTCTGGACGGGAGACTCCTGGGAAAACTAGGTTTCTGCTGTTAGAGGTGTTAGTGAGGCCAGCAGGGGGTGCTCGCCCTGCAGTCAGTGTGGGTCCTAACACCCCAGTGTAGTGATGGGGACACTATACTGTCAACAAGCACCATCCTTCAGATGAGACGATAAACCGAGGTCCTGACTCTCTGCGCTCATTAAAAACCCCAGGATGTCTTTTGAACAGAGTAGAGGTGTGACCTCTGACCATCCTCATGGCCTCCTTCACTGCATCGCTGTCTCCTCTCCTCAGTGAGCTGGTGTGTGCCGTCAGGAGCCATCCGGAGCCCCGGGACCTCCCCAGATTAGCTGCTGTTTTTAAACTGCTTACATTTTCAAAACTTTACACACAAATACAAGAATTGCACACAAAATGCAAAATGCCTCACATCTCTTGCAAAAATGAAGCACTGCATTCAAAATATCACAAACACATCTCAAAACCAAACATTTGCAAACACCTTTGCCATAATATTACAGTTTTTTACAATCATTTTTGCACTAATAACAGAACCTTCATGTCATTTTTCAAAACTCTAGACACATAATTCACAACTGATGATCAAAATGCACATTTTTCAAAACACTTAACACTTTTTCCAAATGTTTACATGAGCCAAAGATCTTTTGTTCACTGAACTAAAACCACCGGTTCAAAATGACACAACTTAACATCAAAGTGTTATGATTTCAAAATACAGCTCACACACTGCATCTGAATTGAGTGTTTATTCATTTCATTACAGTGATCTATCAACTGATACAACTGCTCAAAATGCTACGCAACTGTAGCATAACTCTTGAAGCATAGCTTTTATGTAAAATGATGGACAATATTAAATGTTTAGATTATGAAAGTGAAGCAGCTGAGGACTGAGCGTGTTCAGGTGTGATCAGTTTCAAGACGCCTGTTGTTGAGAGAGAAAAAAAAATCCCAAAAATTATGTATCATTGTTATCAGTATTTGTTTTTCCTACAGTAAATGTGTTTTTAGAGGACGATAGAGCTGGAAGCTGATGAAACCATTCATATTTCTGGATGAGGCAGGCCATGAGATGGAGGAGAGGTTGTGAGAGGGGCCCAGAACGATGTTCTCTGGGGGCCGACCACCCCTCACTGAATGTGATTTTGAGGGGCCCCACAGCAAAATCAATGCAAAGGGCCCAGAATTCCTAGCGATGGCACTGACAGCAATCACAGTTTCAGGCTCATCCAGAGTTTATCACCCTGTATTTACCCCATACTCCCCTCTCCTGACTGTAACCCAGCTGACGAGTTTCTCTCCACATGGAGGAGGAGGAGGGTTTTCAATAAACCTCACAAACAATCTCTCTTCTCCAGGCCACAGATGATGCCTGCAGTGACCTCACAGGAGACCGATGTCAGGCCTGGATTTGCCACACCAGAAGATTTTACAAGATGTTTAGCTAATGAAAACCTCCATGATGATGTGGATGAGGACCTGTGGCCAAACCCAATAAAAACACAGAAGAGCAGCGAGGAACTCTCCAGCTGACATTTCACTGCAGGCCTACTGTAGTTATCTCTTTTTTCTTATCTTCTTTCTTATCTTTAAAAAAAAAAAAAAAAAAAAAAACCTGTTGCAAGTCGATTATTTCATCAATAATTTTCTAAAGTTGAATGATTCCAGTGTCTGTAGTCTATTACAGTGATGCATGAATGTGGAGAACCATAATGAAAGCTGCATCATGTGTTTTGAACAGCTATACTGAGTATCTTGTGTGTGGGTGATCTAAAGTAATGTTCCTATGATATTTGATAATAAATGAGTATTTTGAACCAATGCTTCTGCAAATGCAAGGCTTCTTTAAAGATATGAACACAATATGCAAAGTTTTGAACATTAGACAGCCTGTGTTACAAATAATGACTGTTTTGAGTTTAGTGTCTAGAGTTTTGAAAAATGACATGAAAGTTCTGTTATTAGTGCAAAAATGATTGTATATAAAGTAGGTGTGAAATATTTACAAATGTTAAAGTTCTTAAAGGGATAGTTCACCCAAAAATTAAAATAGTTATCATTTCCTCAATATCATGTCATTCCAAACCTGTATGAATTTCTTTCTTCTGTAGAACATAAAATAATACAATTTAAGAAATGCAAGACATTTTTGTCCATACAGTAGAAATCAAGGCTAACCAAAATGGTTTGGTAACATTCTACAAAACATCTTCTCTTGTGTTCCACAGAAGAAAGTAAGTCTTACAGGTCTGGAAGGACATGAGGAAATGATCAGCAATAAATCTTCTGCATTCTAGCTCAAAATCAGTGCTTTACTGTCAAGTGCCTTTCTATGTGATAAAACTGCATTATTGAGTTTGCTGGGAATTCAGTATATCTGTCATTATTTGTTTGTGTCCTGTTTTATTTATTCGTTTATTTATTCCAGTTGAAGGCCCTGTAACCCAGCAAACATTCATGAGGAGCTCGTGGATCTGTCCAGCCCTGCTGCTGCTGATGAGATCCCCTCCTCACAATGTAAAGCGCTTGGAGGGTCTAGAAAGCACTATATAAATGTAATGAATTATTATCATATGCAGATTTAGTGTACAGTGATTTGCTGAGCTGACTGTTTTTCTGCTGACAGTAACTCACTTCTCTTTAAAGCCTCGCAGTCAGAAGAGTTGATGAAGGTGCCTGTCTGAAAATAAACCGTATAATACTGACGAATGCATGATAACTGGAAAAGACATGCAAGAAATCCCAGTTCTGACCAAAGCATGCATTTGTTGGACTGTGGCTGTCCTCTGATCTAACAGCAGTCTGATAGCATGATAATATTTTAAAAACATTTTCCTAAAACATGTGATTTTGGGTTATTATACCAAGGATCGCTCATTAAAGGATGTTTGTTTTATTATAAATTTTATTTAATTTTGATGTAAATTTCACATCCATGAATGCAAGTTTACAAAGGGCAAACCTATAGCGCTTGAAAAAGAGAGTAAAATGTATATAGATGTGATGTCAATATCTAAAAATAGTAAAGCAATTAAAACGGTTACTATATGCTCACATGAAAAAAAATACTTTATGGTGCTTACTTACAAAGTACATTTTCTGTATTAAAACAGCATTGTAACATCCTATGGAAATGTAAAATATGCGCAGTGTATTTGTTTGTAAACTGATGCATATGTAACCTCTCTCTTTTTTTCTCTCTTTTGCTTTTTCTTGTTCTGTCTTGTTGATGCATGTGAAATGTTCTGTGTTGTACAGTGGGATATGGCATCATCACACATGCTATCTGTTGACAGTAAAGCAGCCTGACAGCAGCAGATCCTCTCTGGATCCTGGCTCGGGCTTCGAGGGGAATATCGCTGGATGATCCTTGGGAAAACCCAGGAATTCACGGAGCAGAAACTCCGCAGGAAAACACCGCCTCCTGCTGCGAGATCACATCATCATCATCATCATCTTCATCATGCGCTCGCGCTGTGTGATTGTGGGTCAGTCTGACAGCTAGTTCTGCTAAAAACATCTCGACAGCCCTGCGCTGTTTTTAACGCGTCCTGCGTCAAATGCCCCTAAAACGCGTTTTCTGACAGCAAACAACACGCTACCGCTTAAGAAAACAAAAGACACGCACGCGGCACGCCTTTAGCGCTCGAGGCTCATTCCTTCAGCATAAATACAGATCCCGAAACCTAAGATGCCAGAGCTCGCGCATGATATCGCAGGACTGTCATCAGAAGAGAGTTTCTCTGAAACGCTGGCTCTTACAGTAACTCTACAGTAACGCCCCCCAGCGGCGCGTCAGCGCGCGTTTCCCGGAAACACACGACTTCTGTCGCGGACTGAACCGACACTCTGCTGTCTGTTCTGTGTTCATAACACACTCATATAGCTCACTGTAGAAAGAAGACACACTCGCTGTATTTACATTAACAGTGGGTAAAGTCGCGTGCGTGCATGGACTGAGCAGTGCTGCTGGTGTCAGATTTGCTCGCGTTGAAGAGATGCATGATGCAAGGGTTAATTCAGGTTACAGTGTCCCAGTTTACTTGAATTCACTGTATTTATGTAAAATGAGTGGAAGTGAATGCTAGAATTAACATCTATTATTATTATTATTATTATTATTATTATTAGGGGTTAATTCTGTCAACCTATTATTATTATTATTATTATTATTGTGGTGAATTGTTGATTATCGCGGCAATAACACATGAATATGATTGTGTGTGTGTGTGTGTGTGTGTGTGTGTGTGGGTGGGTGTGTGTGATATTCAGTGGTGGCATGTTGAGGGTGTGTGTGTGTGTGTGTTTATCCAAACTGAAATGTCTTCCGCACGTAGCCCTTCTATCTCATAACAGCATGATTTCTCGGAAATCAGCCTGCTCGGGTTGTAGAGGGCTGCTCTGTGTGCGCATGCGCGGGATGCTCACCGGGAAAAATCCCCGCCAGCGCTATATATACCGCGCGCCGCCGCCTCCTCCGTACAGTAAAGCGCGAGCTGATCTAGACAGAAGTTCAGCTGCAGTTCTCAGAGTGGATTCACGCCTTTACAGGACTTACTCTTTTTCCAGTTTCTCTCATTTGGATATAACATTTGATCATACAGTAAGTGCCTTTGATAATATGAAACGTTTTATTGCATTGAATATTAATAATGCATTGAATAATGTTATTATTGCATTTATGCTTAGAAATGCTTCGCTTCAGTTGTAGACGCGTGTTGTTTTTCTGCTTAAATAACGTGACAGGCTAATTATTTCTATTGTTAGTAATGCATGCAAGTTACAGCAACAATGTTGCAAAAACAACAACAGCATCAAAAGTAACTTTTTCATTTTGCTTTGATGTATTTTGCACATGCATTTTTGCTTGGATGTAAAACAAACCACATTAACACATAATAAAATAAATAGTTAGTAAAGACTGAGAATTGTGCACAGTGGAGTTTCTCAGAGAAGAAAAACAAAGCGCGTTTCCTGGTCATGAACTTGCGAAGGCGCCTCCCTCCAGATGCACAGCCAGTAAAGCAGCTTCTGTCTCTCTCACAGAAACATGCCTGTGTCCCGAATGCGCATGCGACCCTGGCTGGAGACCAAAATCGACTCCAACACCATCGCTGGACTCATGTGGGTCAACAAGGTAATGCAATAAGATCATTAATCACAACCGCCTAGATAAGCATCTGCAAGCAACGGCATTGTTCTAATGGATCTGCAATGCTTTCAGGAGGAGATGATGTTCTCCATCCCGTGGAAACACGCGGCTCGGCACGGCTGGGAGGTGGATAAAGACGCCTGTCTGTTCAAGCAGTGGGCCATTCACACAGGTGAGCGACCGCTCGAGCACACACACACACACACACACACTGAGATCACGGTCCACCGCAGGTGCGCTCAAACTCTGCTTGTGTTCCTCAGGTAAATACAAGGAGGGAGTGACCCTGCCCGACCCCAAGACCTGGAAAGCCAACTTCCGCTGTGCCATGAACTCTCTCCCCGACATCGAAGAGGTGAAGGACAAGAGCATCAACAAAGGCTGCGGCGCGGTGCGAGTCTACCGCATGCTGCCCGCCGTCGCCAAGAAGAAGATGAAGAGATCCAAGAGCCACGACAGCCGCAAGCGCAAGGTAAGCGTGTGGCAGCGAGTCTGCAGCGCAGGTGCTTGAATTTAGCCTGCATCCAGACCGCAGCATTAAAGACGTGTGTTTGTGTGTTCAGATCAAGACGGAGGACGCCGACACTCACGAGATGCACTCAGAAATGACCCAGGAGAACATCATCAACAGCACCAATCCAGGTAAGGCTTCTCAGATCTGACCTTTCTATCAGAGCTGAGGTGTTCACAAGATCGTGATGTTCATCACATCTCTCCTTTCCCCCGAAGGCACCCCCAGCCCCTCCGAAGACACCCCTGCATACGAGGTGGATATCGCCAACTGTCCTGAAGACCCGTACATCAAGTTCCAGGTGTCTCCGGTGCACTCCACAGGTAACAGCTCTCGCCTCGCTTCACCTGTGTCTCTATCACTGATCGCTGCCTCAAACTCACCCTGTGTTTTCTCCATCTTTCCACCCGCAGACCTGGAGGAGAGCGAAGCCATCATTGAGGTGAGTGTGATCTTTGCTCTTTGTGCATTGTGCTTTTTCATTGACAGGAATACCCTGTAATCACAGAACAAGCAAAACCCAGTGGCTTACAAGTTCTGTGTTTTGCTCTTGCAGATCTCACGGCAATTGGAACATGATAGCACGCAGTGGCTGCAGAGCAATTTCTTTACAAAGGGGTTCCTGGCCAATGAAGTAGCCACAACAGAATCTCTGAGTCCAGAGAGCCAGTGGAGCGAAAGCTCAGGTAAATGTCGCTTGAGCTCTGTAGACGAGTGTCTGTTCTGAACTGAGCAGGGACTCACGTGCGTTTCTCTGTCCTGTCGCTGCAGGAGAGGAGCTGGAGTTCCGGCTCTACACTGAACTGACCCCAGACCTGCGTGACGACTCTCTCTGCACCTACACCGAGCTCATGAACATCAACTCCATGCCACAGACCTTGTGTCCTCTCTGAGAGCCGCCTCGCTCCTCGGACTCTGTCTCACACACATCTTCTCACTCATGGACAGTGGACTCCAATCCACACCACGCCTCAACCTCGTACCTCAGTCTCGTTGGTTCACGCGTCTGGATTCTGCAGATCCTCGCAGGATGGACAGCTGCTCTTCCTCTGAAGGATCTTCTGGACGCTGGATCGTGGCTTCGCTCCTCTTGTACAGCTCTGTGACCGTGTAACCTCGTGTAATGTGAACTGGAGCCATTCCGTTATGTGCTCATCATGGCAGGGTTTCCTCAACAATAGGATATATATATATATTCATTTTACACATCTATCAGATGAGAGTTTGGGAAGGGGTTCTTCACTGTACATACTGTAAATATTTATTTGTAATAAAAAACAAAATGAATTTATTTGCTGTTGTTCGTGTTATGCTTTCCTGAGAGAGAGAGAGAGAGAGAGAGATTTTGGCTTTGTTGTTTAAATTAAACTTGTGTTATTCCAAGCACCATTTCTCATTTTCATTTAGTCTAAAGAGTTTGATGCACTAAAGCCAAAACTGAATAAAAGAAAATATTTCCAAATAGCTAGTTCAAGTCATTGCAAACACAAACTGAAAAACACACAAATAGTTAGATCTAAATGAACTAGTTTATATATGTGTCCCTGGAGCACAAAAGCAGTCTTAAGTCGCTGGGGTATATTTGTATCAATAGCCAACAATACATTGTATGGCTCAAAATTATACATTTTTCTTTTATGACAAAAATCATTAGGATATTAAGATCATGTTCCATGAAGATATTTTGTAAATTTCCTACCATAAATATATCAAAACTTAATTTTTGATTAGTAATATGCATTGCTAAGAACTTCATTTGAACAACTTTAAAGGTGATTTTCTCAATATTTAGATTTTTTTGCACCCTCAGATTCCAGATTTTCAAATAGTTGTATCTCAGCCAAATATTGTCCTATCCTAACAAACCATACACCAATGGAAAGATTATTTATATTGACCGTTATGACTGGTTTTGTGGTCCAGGGTCATATATTATTATGTAACATTACTGAATCAACCTAGATACACTAATTGATGCAAACTTAATATTTATGGGTGAAATCAAGTAGAAATAACTCTTTAATCCACTTTTTACAGTCTCTTTAAAGAGACAGTTCACCCAAAATAACAATGCTCACAGCCTCGTATCAAATCACCTGCAGAACGCAAAATAAGAGATATTTACACAGTGTTTAGCTGACGTCATCTGGAGGTTTAATCTCCTGAAGTGACAATAAGTCATGTGACACTCGAGAACCAATGAGGGCTGATGTCATTGACACGTCGCGTGTGAGGCAATGTGCTGAACTGTGTTGAATGTGCACTTGCAATGAACTTTATATCTTTAAAGTTTTTAAACTACTTGCAGATAATGTTATATTAATGAAATAAAAGGTCACTCAAGTTCACTCATGTGCACTTAGAGCACTTAATAAATAGTTTTTAATGAAGTCCATTTGAAATCATTGTTTTAGTAATCTCGTGTCGTGTTTCAAGAAGTACATTTATTTTGATGTGTTGATAAACATACTACAGCACACATAAAGCAGTTGATTATAATTGTAACTGTAGTGTGTTATGCAATATTACATTCAAAGTTCATACAGTATGTGACCCTGGACCACAAAACCAGTCATGAGTGTCAATTTTTGTGAAATTGAGATTTATGCATCATCTGAGAGCTGAATAAATAATCTTTCCATTGATGTATGGTTTGTTAGGATAGGACAATATCTGAAAATCTGGAATCTGAGGGTGCAAAAAAATCTAAATATTGAGAAAATCTCCTTTAAAGTTGTTCAAATGAAGTTCTTAGCAATGCATATTACTAATCAAAAATGAAGTTTTGATATATTTACAGTAGGAAATTTACTAAATATCTTCATGGAACATGATCTTAATATCCTAATGATTTTTGTCATAAAAGAAAAATGTATAATTTTGACCCATACAATGTATTGTTGGCTATTGCTACAAATATACCTGTGCTACTGAAGGTTTTGTGCTCCAGGGACACATTTATATTTTTTAAAAATGTAGTAAACTGCACATTCTTCATTGCAAATGTGTAAATATAGAGATATTTAAACACATGATATTCAAGTTTAAACAGAAAAGGCATTACAGTCAAGTCAGCTTTATTTCTACAGCGCTTTATTCAGTAGAGATTGAGTGGAAGCGGCTCCACAGCGATGAACAGGAGAATCACAGAACCGCTTATGAATCAGTTCAGATTGTGCAGTATAAGTCATCATTCAGATCCGCTCAGTTCAGTGTCAGAAGACCAGAGTCCAGCTGGATCCAGTCCAAGAGCTTGATCTCATCTGATGGTGTCAGTCTGATCGTAGCCACAGATTTCACTACACTTATGTGATTTCTGAACTAATCCAGCCAAACGAGGCGGTGGTAATGAAACTCCATCAGGTGGCAGAAATTAAGAAATTCATAGTTTATAGTGAGAATTGGTCCCTAAAGTGTGACTGTTCTTATGAAGTATATTATTTCTGTAATAAGTGCTCTTTTTAAAGCATACTTCATTTTCAGAAGGGTCTGTAAACATGAGCTGATGTGAGAGTGATTAAGTGCTTAAATTTCACTCTGTTTGTCATATAAAGTGATCGTATGGCTTCAGAAGACTCACTTTTACACCACATTTATGCTCTTTTTGGTGCTTGAAACTTTAGACCCCATTGAGTATTATGGTGTTGATTCTTCAACAAATCTTTCTTGTTCCACAGAAGAAAGACAGGCGTATGAGTTTGGAACTGATACTGAGAGTCTGCTTAATCATTTCAACTTGATGTGGAGCAAAAAAAAAAGTAAAAAAACCCACACATTCATTGCTCTTGCTCTGACTTAGAAAGCTAATTGCTGTGTTTCTGTTATGGTGAAATTCAGAGAATTCCAGGCATTATTGAGTGAGGAAAGCAGTTTATTTTTCTCTGTTCAGGCGAGAGTGAACATTACAGCTGAACCCCTTCACACAGATAAATAAGTCAGTTTAGAGAAAGGCATCAAGTGCATTAAATGCAATCAAGAAAACACATTAAGCAAGTGACGAGTGAGGAAAAGCAAAACGGCTCCAGAGCCGAGTAAACAGATATTGAGCTATTAAAACTGCAAAGTGCTCCTGTAATGAAGTGCTTGTACGAGTCCCAGTATTCAGATGGAGTTTGTTGATGAATGTGGTGGTTTGAGAGTCTGGTCTTCTCAGGTCTGCACGGCACAGGCTCCCGGCATTAAATCTTGCTCTCTGAAACACAAAGGAAAGAAGGAAGTGTGATGAAAACATCTAGCAAGCCGTTTCCTCTAACCAACCGCCGAGGTCTTTCTCTACATGAATGCATGATAAATGTTAGACGGAGTGATTTATGAACGGTCGTGTCATACATCACAGATCTCAACGTCCTCTGCTCGTTTTCTTCTTGAGGAAATACATTCTCTCAGACAGTTTTAGACTCGTGAGACGGCATACCAACGACTAACCCACCTACATATCACTGATTTTATCAGCTGTTGTTGCAAGACAAGCTAAATTTACAGCAAATACCTTCACCTTAGACTGTTGTTCTGCCACATGCTTATCCACATTAGAGCCTGCTATAGAGCGCTTCATCTGGTAATGCAGCTGTGCACTCACTTCCATACAGACAAGCATGTACTTATTGCCTATAAGCACCTGTAATCATTTATTGTGATAATATTTGAACATTTCACCAACATCACACTCTGCACCAATTCTGAAGGCCAGTTTCTAATTTCTCGATATATCTGCATGAATAACAGTTTCCATTACATGAGACCGATCAGCAAAATAAACCTTTAAAGTAGGCATAAGAGAGCCATTAAAAATAATTGAAATTATTATTTTGTATAATGGCAATAATAATATGCATGTATAGTTTTGTGTTAGAAAAATACGAGACGGTTATAGTTTGTGTAGATAAAAGACTTAGTAACTGGCTTGTCTGTTACACATGGATAAATCATTTATAATGACCATAGCAATATTCTATTAACACACGATTGTCAATTATTAATCAAATGGTGAATTTAACAATTACCGAGAACAATAAAGCAATTGTGATCAGAATTATTTTAAAACTGAACAGTTTAAAGTAGATAAATGATTTCAGACTGGGATTAACTGTGAGAATATAATTTATTTACTGATGGTTTGTGTGTTGAACTAATGTTCATGTCTTGTAGTTGTTAAAGGGAGAGTTCACACAAAAATCATCATTCTGTCATCATTTACTCATCCTCATGTCCTCAAGAAGATGTTTTGAGAAACGTCTGTGTTCAGTCTTGCTTGGAGTCCAGCGTTCTTCAAAATGTCTTCAGGAGAAAGTCACACAGATTAGAATGAGATGAGAGTAAATGATGACAGAATTATGATTTTTGGATGAACTGTCCCATCAAAGTGTCATGAATCCACTCAGATTTGATATTTATGAATGCAACTATGAGTTAGTGGCCAACCATTAGCGCAGACAGAAAGATAATTATTGAAATAAATACAGTGAAACATAAAGAGACATGTACAGTCGATAAGATATCATGCGGTGGAAGTGTTATTCCTGTTACTGCATCCCTCACTGAGTGCAATGAGAACGACAGACTCACATCCAGTAAACACCCTCAGACGGAGAGAAATCCAGACGTGACGTCCTGTCTGCTCTCGTCTCGCACCTCACTTAATGATGAAATCATCTTCTCCAGGTTAGATGAAATATGTCCAGTTAACTAAAACTAAAACCATATTTTTTGTGACTTGAAATCTAAAATATTTGAAATATAAAATAACCCCACTGCTCCAAAAAATGACACTAGACATTTCACTTATAGATATAGCTACAGACCCGTCTCTCTCCTCCCGTTCATAGCAAAATCACCTGAACGCATTGTGCTCAAACAAGTGTCCTTCCTTTCACAGAACAGCCTGCAGGACAAAAACCAATCTGGAAAAGTGGCTAATCTACTGAAACTTCCTTGCTGTCAGTCACTGAAGCACTACGGAGTGCAAGAGCTGAGTGCAAATCTTCAGTTCTCATTCTGCTGGATCTATCTGCTGCATAGTTAATCGTCAAATCCTTCTGTCCACCCTCTCATTGCTGGGCATCACTGGATCTGCACTCCACTGGTCTTAGTCTTACCTCACAGGTAGGTCCTTCAGGGTGTCTTGGGGAGGAGAAGCATCTAAAGCACACCAACTGATCACTGGGGTTCCTCAGGGATCGGTTCTTGGACCGCTCCTCTTCTCCATATACACTACTTCACTGGGACCCACCATTTAGGCAATGGTCCTCATTTATAAAATGTTGCACAGAAACCATCCTAAATTTGATCTTACGATCATCTCTCAATTATGCGTACATGTGATTCA
>JAFVLL020034354.1:22500-30000 GCA_021397915.2 Tor tambroides
TCGCTCGGGAGAGGACAGCAGCAAACATCAGACGGCTGCAGGACTACACATAACTCTCCAACTCCTTTAAAACACTTTACAAGCTTAATAGCTGATGAATTTCTCCAATCAGTCAAGTCACATTTATGTCTATACTGCTTTATGGTCTTTATAAAGATCATTTCAAAGCAGCTTCACAGTAGTAAACAGCAAAATAACAGACTGTTAAGAGACAATAGTGACTTTATTCAGCTGTACTGATGAAGTTCAACAGTCATTTGCCTACGTGTGTACATATATACACCATACAGCCTTGTCCCCTCACGCTGTAAAGTGCTTTGAGTGTCTAGAAAAGCACTTTATAAATGCAATGAATTATTATTATTAGTATTATATACATACTGTATGTGACCCAGGACCACAAAACCAGTCATAAGGGTCAATTTTTCAAAATTGAGATTAATACATCATCTGAAATCTGAATAAATAATCTTTCCATTGATGTATGGTTTGTTATGATCGGACAATATTTGGCTGAGATACAACTATTTGAAAATCTGGAATCTGAGGGAGCAAAAAAATCTAAATATTGAGAAAATCACCTTTAAAGTTGTTCAAATGAAGTTCTTAGCAATGCATATTACTAATCAAAAATGAAGTTTATGGTAGGAAATTTACAAAATATCTTCATGGAACATGATCTTAATATCCTAATGATTTTTGGCATAAAAGAAAAATGGATAATTTTGACTCATACAATGTATTGTTGGCTATTGCTACAAATATACCTGTGCTACTGAAGACTGCTTCTGTGCTCCAGGGTCATGTGTGTGACCAGTGCCGGCAAAATGAGTCACAATGAGCAAATTTTTAAAAATGAGCTATTTTTAATTTTACATACTTCATTAAAAGACCTTCAAAATGACGTATGATTTGTTGGAATTGGACGGAAAATAATGAGCAATAAACGTTTGAAGTCGACGAAGTCAGCAAAGTGAGTTCTGAGAAAAATCAAGTTACAGTATTTTTTACACACAAAATGACAAAATTACACACGCTGAGAAACAGCAGAAGCACACACCAAATCTGCAAAACCAGACACTTATTCTCAACCTTTGACTCAGTTTTCAGTGTCATAAAACAAACACAACTGTAACACACACAGGAAGTATCCTGTTTCCTTTCTCAAACACAACCATTTAAAACGCCACAGTAATTCATCACTAACTCCTCACATGTGCAAACACTTTACTTAACACTAACCCGTCATGGCTTTAGAGCAGGCCTATAAACACACCACAGGTCGAGTTATACAGCTTTTCTCAGTCACTTTGGTGCAATTCTCAAATCAAACATTAAATTCTCAAAACTGCTTGAGCATCCTCCACATCATCTAGTCACTTGTGCACATGATAAAATCAGTTTCTCATTCTTTTGAACAAGTTGTGATTGTTTGGTACATTCATGCTGATTATGTACATTAGTCTGCGGTTTCCTACATTATCAGTTGCTCATGATGTATTATATAGCTCTCTGTGCAATAGTCAGACCACTAGTTAAAGTGTAACTGTGAATCCCTTCCAGTCTCTTTCAATCAGTAGCCCACATACAGTAATGTGTACATTTGTACTTTTGAAATGGATATATGGCATAGATAAGACGTGCAGCCTTCTGTATTTCAGTACAGTAACTATCATCCAGCGGTTGCCATAGTAACACTAACAGAGAGCAGTGTTATACTGACAACAAGACTAAACATTCTTGCTTGTGAACAATGACACAAGGACTCTTCATTCTGATGCCACTGATTTGTTCTTTGACATTTACTTTTTATTTTTTGAGAGATGCACTAAAGGTTTTGAGTAAGTTACAGGCTTTTGCAGGAAATCCATTGTGTGGTGCTGTTTGTACGAATAGTTTTGAGAAATGCACTGAGAAATACTTCTTAGCAAATATTACAGTAAAGATGATTCCAGAAATGCACCAAAGCGACTGAGAAAAACTAGGTTTTGAACAATGGATGCAAACAATATATTTCCTTTCTTCTTACTGTGTAATACTGTATTCACACCACTAATGCTTACAGTAAAAAAAAAAGAGTTTGTTTTCAATCTTGCGTTCATGTTTACCCTGAATTTTTCAACATCTCTCTGCCGATTACTGTCAGTCTTGTACAGAAGTGTACAGGAGCTCATGAAAGAGCTTTGGGTTTTGAATAACTGTATGATATATCCAGAAACCTGTTTGCAAATATTTGGTTTTGAGATGTGTTTGTGATATTTTGAATGCAGTGCTTCATTTTGCAAGAGATGTGAGGTATTTTGCATTTTGTGTGCAGCTCTTGGATTTGTGTGTAAAGTTTGGAAAATGTGTGTAAAAGTGTAAAGTTTTCTGAAGGTTCCAAAGAAAAATCACCCAGCAACATTGTATCTTTTCATCCACTTCTCTTCTTAATAATAATTACTATATTAATAATCACAATATAGCTATTGTTATTATAAATAAGAACATATACAAAAAAACAGTAGAACAAATATAAGAAAGAAACACATAATGCATGACCTTTTCCATTTTCCATCTAAACAAAAGCATTCAAATAAGAAAAGCAAATAATCAAATCTCTAATCCCTGTAGTATGTTCATGACAAATAAACTGATTATTAAAACTACAAAAGCAGTTCAGTCCAGAGCAGTGAGTGATTGCCTCTTTTCTTTTATTGTTTGACTAACAATGAGACAGCTGGCTAATAAGAGCTGCTGTGCTGATCTAATACACTGTTAAACATCAGATGCTGTTCCTCAACAGTTTCCCAGACGTTCATCTCAGACATGACAGGTTGTGTTTGCGTGAACACTTATATACTGCTGTGTGTGTGTGTGTGTGTGTATTCATCACACGCTGCCAGAAACAAGCGCTTCGTGAGAGTCAGCGTGAAGAGAAGTACTCCTCACAGAAAACAGGATCATTTTAGATGTTTAATTTGGAGTATTGAGATCGCTAGACAAGGGCTTAATGAACTATTTTTTGTGAACACCACAAAATTCGACTAAAATCGACATTTTTCACTTTTTTTGCCTGTAGCTCAAAATAAACCTGCGCACGTTCACACTCATTTTGCCAGCACACTTCACATATATAATGTGTGTGTGTGTGTGTGTGTGTGTGTGTGAGAGAGAGAGAGAGAGTACTGTATATATATATATGCTGCCAAATGATTAATCACTCCCAAAATAAAGATGTTTGTTTACATAATATATGTGAGTGTTCTGTGTGTGTGTGTGTGTGTGTGTGTATATATAGTGTGTGTGTGTGTGTGTGTGTGTGTGTGTGTGTGTGTGTGTGTGTGTGTGTGTGTGTGAGATGTGAGAGAGAAATTTTCTTTCCTATGTATGACTGATTAATCACTCCCAAAATAAAGATGTTTGTTTACATAATATATGTGAGTGTTCTGTGTGTGTGTGTGTGTGTGTTATATAGTGTGTGTGTGTGTGTGTGTGTGTGTGTGTGTGTGTGTCTGTGTGTGTGTGTGAGAGAGAGAGAGAGTACTGTATATATATATATGCTGCCAAATGATTAATCACTCCCAAAATAAAGATGTTTGTTTACATAATATATGTGAGTGTTCTGTGTGTGTGTGTGTGTGTGTGTGTATATATAGTGTGTGTGTGTGTGTGTGTGTGTGTGTGTGTGTGTGTGTGTGTGTGTGTGTGTGTGTGTGTGTGAGAGAGAGAGAGTACTGTATATATATATGCCTTAAATAATTAATCACTCCCAAAATAAAGATGTTTGTTTACATAATATATGTGAGTGTTCTGTGTGTGTGTGTGTGTGTGTGTGTGTATATATAGTGTGTGTGTGTGTGTGTGTGTGTGTGTGTGTGTGTGTGTGTGTGTATAGTGTGTGTGTGTGTGTGTGTGTGTGTGTGTATAGTGTGTGTGTGTGTGTGTGTGTATATATAGTGTGTGTGTGTGTGTGTGTGTGTGTGTGTGTGTATAGTGTGTGTGTATAGTGTGTGTGTGTGTGTGTGTGTGTGTGTGTGTATAGTGTGTGTGTGTGTGTGTGTATATATAGTGTGTGTGTGTGTGTGTGTGTGTGTGTGTGTGTGTGTGTGTGTGTGTGTGTATAGTGTGTGTGTGTGTGTGTGTGTGTGTGTGTGTATAGTGTGTGTGTGTGTGTGTGTGTGTGTGTGTGTGTGTGTATAGTGTGTGTGTGTGTGTGTGTGTGTGTGTGTGTGTGTGTGTGTGTGTGTATAGTGTGTGTGTGTGTGTGTGTGTGTGTATAGTGTGTGTGTGTGTGTATATATAGTGTGTGTGTGTGTGTGTGTGTGTGTGTGTGTGTGTGTGTGTGTGTGTATAGTGTGTGTGTGTGTGTGTGTGTGTCTACATCTACATGTTGTGTTCATAACCCTCTATAGGGGAGATGATATCTGAGGCATTTGTTTGGAATAAAAGGTCTCTCTCTTGTCCTGCGGAGGCTCGGTTCATCGCTAGTTTTTTGTGGCGTCCTCATCTAATCAAACCAATGAATTCAGTTCAGTTCCAAAAGCTTGAATGGAAATGGTGCATAATAAAAGTGGCCTGTCCTGTACATTTTTTCAGTGTTTTTTCCCACACATCATATGTGTCATATTACATCTCAACTCATTTGCTGACTTTCCTACTAAACAAGTATACTCATTTTCAAAGAAAAACAAAACATTTTGAGGAACTGACGCCACAGAGTCTGCTATAAATATTCACACAATAAATACTGAAACTGTGCTGATTTCAAACAAACATTCATATGTATTCATGATGTGAAAATAATGCACATACAGCTGTTACATTTACTTCATTTATTGTTGTTGTTATTTAAAAAATGGGAACAATTACTGCTTTTATTCAAGTCAAAAATATTATTTAACATCACCAAATAACCTATTTATATTTAACCAACAAAAGTCATTTTTATGAGTTAAATCAGGTCAAAAAAGTCCTTTAAGGAAACGATTGCAGATTTCTGCTCTTCACAGTGTTCAACAAAACACCCGATGATGGTGATGATGATGGTGATGATGATGGTGATGATGGTGATGATGATGATGATGATGATGGGATTTTGATAGTGTTAATGTGTATTATTCAGATGGATCAGTGTTTAGTCTGTGAACAGGACAGCCTGACCGCTTCATTTATTATGTTATGAGTTATGCATATTCATGTCTTACAGTTGCTATGATGATAAAACACAAAGATTCATATTAGCGACACTGCTGTATAAATATATGTGTATAGTAGTCAACACTTGAAGTGGATCAAAAAAGTTCATCAAAGTTGTCCTAAGACAAGAATGCATTTTGGTTTTATGTTTTAGGATAACTTTGCTGAAAGGTTTTGATCCACTTCAAATGTTGACTAGTGTATATATATATATATATATATATTCCCTCTTTAATTCACAAATAATAACATGACGTGATCTGTAGTTTATCAAGTCCTGTGCGCTCCTTAAATCAATGCAAATCTTTAATTACATAAAGACAGGGCTTATGTAACATGGAAATTTCTCTGAATTATTACGAAAACAGTGCAAAAAGAGTGGGGAAAACATGAGGGATGGATTCCTTTCCTTCAGTTTTCACAACTAGAATTAATTTTGTGAGTGCCAATCAAAAGCAACAATGGATTTATTAATAGAGCATCTGCTCAGGCCGATCATGCTTTGATATTAAACACGGAAGCTGAAGTCGTCTTTCAGGTTTCAGTCATTGTTTATCTTGCAGGTGAAGCACAATAACCCACATGGCCGGTTATAATCACACGCTCTTCAGATGGAAGAACCGGTCTGAAGCTGAACTGCAGGAGAGTCCAAAACACATCCAAAAGCCACTGAGATCGGGTCAATATTACTCTCAGAACAAGAAGCTGTGGACGCTTTTACACCTTACTCACTCCTGAAGAGAGTATATACCACATCAGTGCCTAAAGCATTCATACTAACACCTCACTGGTGCATATTTGTATCTTAAAAAAATATATGTATATATATATATATATATATATATATATATATATATATATATATATATATACATATTTAATATCACTGACTCAACCTAAATTCATTCATACCAACAAAACTGAACGTTATAGGTTAAATCAGGTACACTGTAAAAATGATTTTTAAGTTCTAACAAACTATTTCAGTTTTTCTACTTCATAATGGCGTGTTTAATTACTTGTGACTTCTTTGAAATTTGCAGGCGGTTTCTGAGGGAACTGTTTGTCCATGTTTCCCCGTGCAGTCACAGCTCTTTAACTGAGAGACTGCTGATCCGCTCTGGGTCGATCCTGTGGTAAACGCTGGTGTTTGTGCCGTCATTAGCGTGTTGTAAGGAGTGGCGATCATCTCAGGAATGTGTTTATCATGCGTTTGCTGTAGTTTGACACGAGCCGTGTTCTCTTTATGGCTTTTCTGCTGCAATCATAAAACCAGATGCAAACAGACGCTTCCCCTCCTGAAGCCCATCCAGTCTCAGCGCTGTCATTAGGACTGCATTAGAGCAGGTCAGAGGTCAGATCCGTACGTCTGCGTGCTCTCCTTCAGGTCCTGTGATTCTCCCACAGACACGAGCCGTCTGTCGGTGTGAGGCAGTGATTCTCACGCACAGATATTGCCCTACATCTAGAGATATTGCCAGATTACCGGGAAGGCAATATATTATTATCGCATACATACGTCCTCTGGATATATGAAGATATAAGTTTATAACATCTATAAGATACCCACAGACAAACTGGATATGTACATTTTAATAATATGTATAATTCATTTTTGTATGATAATACATGTAGCAGATCATTTTTATTTTCATTTATAAAGAAATTTGTATTATTTGTGAGGTGCATATTGTTTAGTGCCATGAGTTCTGCTCTGAATACAAAATCATAAGAAATATTTCAGTAAAATATAGTACACAGGACTCCAGACTGCGACTAAAACGGTCAAAAATATATTTAAATTAATTTATTAATTATGTATTAATAGGTTTTTGCTGAAACTATATAAATATACATGTTACGATTGAAAAATCTACATGTAATACCTTTTTCCTGATTGTTTTGCCATCACACCTTTGGTTATGTTGATGTAATAAACTGAGACGATGTGCATCAAAGTTTCAGTGTAAGCCAGTCCAGATCTCAGCAAGAGAGAGCGAGAATGAGCGAGGCGTGAGGAGGAAAGGTGCGGAAAACAGCGTCTGTTTCGTGCACGACTTGAACAAACGACTACAGGTAAAGCTCTCAGCTGTGTGGATATTGGCAACATCGTTAACAGTTCTCGTTTATAATCGATACGACTCAAGATCTTTAGTCTGTGTGCTGTGTTCTGTTAAAGGCAGGCAGGTGATTTGGTTCAAAAACATGTTTTGTTGTGCTGGTAGAAATTCTCTTCACATCCTGATAGCAATCACTAAGTTAAGTGGTCTAAATCTATTTATATATTGTCTGTGGAAGACGTAGGACCATAAATATCATCTT
>JAFVLL020034355.1:0-49216 GCA_021397915.2 Tor tambroides
ACTATTTTACTTCCTTTTATGTAAAGCACTTTGAATTACCATTGTGTATGAAATGTGCTATATAAATAAACTTGCCTTGCCTTGCCTTGCCTTACATGCAATGAATCTAAAATATATGAAAGTTTCACTTTTTGAAATAACTTACAAGAAAAAATGAACTTTTTCATGACATTCTAATTTACTGAGATTCACCTGTACGTATGGTACAGAATGTTATCTAACAAACCAGGAATTTCCTAACCTGTATCCAATGTCAGACCATCCATTGGTTTGCTGGTGGTAGCGCTGCATGGAGCGCATGTCACTGGCACATTGATCAAAGGTGGTGCAAGGCTTGGAGGGTTGATATGTGTGGTGGATGAAAAGGTACGGCACAGGAAGAGACAGATAGGAGGGAGAACCAATGTAAGATGCAGCTCCCCATTGAGACCTCGTGACGATCTTGGGACAGACTGTTTTTGAGAAGAAAAAATATGAGAAAAGGTGAACAAAAAAGTGCAAATTTCCAATTAAAAACTGTAAATTCGTCAAAACAAGTGGTTTACTTGGTAGTGTTTGAATTATGTTATTTAAAAAAAAATCATAATTTATGAGTAAAAGAATGTAAATAGCAACAGTTTAAAATTGCAAAATAACTGAGTCGTAAAAATTCTATGAAATAAGAGTAATATAAAAATGTATTTATATTAATATACAGTATTTAAAATATTTTATAAGCTATAAGTAAATATATATATATATATATATATATATATATATATATTGAATTATATAAAAATATAATTTTAACTAAAAGAATGTAAAAAAAAAACTTAAAGTGCAAAAATAATTCAGTCAGTTTAATGTTTGGTTTCTTTTTTTAATTATTATTTTTATTACTTATTTATTACTTAGAAAATACAAAATTAAAAGTAAATATTGTTATATTAAGGCAATGTATTTAAATAAATATATTTAACATATTTTTTGTATAGGAAATTAGTACAAAATGGTTAAAATATTAAATTAATCAAAGAATAAATAAACTGGTTTAATTACCAGCATACACATGGACAAACTGGTCAAACCCTTCGTTCATAACATCATCCAGCCTCTTCCTCTCAGACTCGTTTAAGTTACAGGCGAACTGTTAGAGCCTGGACCATCTGGCTTTTCAGCAAAGAGAAGCTGACGAGCTTTTTGAAGTTCATCCTTCGGTTCTGACTGATCAGACAGGGCGATGCATCCAACCCTGCGGCGTCAGGCTGGTGGCTGTAGTAACTCTTCAGCAGCTCACTCAGTGATCGCTCACGATGGTTAGACGTGGAAACTTCTGATCTGAGAATGAACCCGTCTATACCTCCGGTTATTAGAGCGTCGGTCGCCAAGGAAGGCATATCAGAGAGAGTGTAGACCTTTGGGGATGAAATGATTCATCCCAGAATCCTTTAGTGCCAAAAGGAACAGTGGTTTGCTCATTGTGGATGTGATGTACAGTAGAAATGAGGCGACCAGGTTGTCGGTCAAGGTTAAAAGGTAAAGGTCTTGGACGGTGGACTGCAGCCCAGCCTCAAGTCCAAGGATCATTGGGGCCAATGCCACATTTGAACCATTTAATGTGAGAACCACACATTTTTTCTTACCTAGCTCTGCCAGGCTGTGATTAATGACCTCGCTTACATAGGAAGTGACTGATGGATCTGCCACAAGGTCATGTGCATCGTTTTCAAAGCCAGCAGCCTTACGTAGACCTTTCACCACATCGAGCATCTGAAGACCTGGATTCACAGCTTCAATGCTCTCCACAGCGCTGATGAAGTCCTTCATGTGCTTTGTGGTGGTGGTTGATGGAAAACCAGGGGAAAAACACAGAAAACAAGAACATTTTAATAGTTTAGTTTAGTAATAATTTTAATAACCATTCTTTCTTAACCACAGATCTTAAAGCAGTAATGTCATGAGTAATCAACTATCAAGAGCTCGTTGTACTGTGACTTTTTTAGACCCCAAAACATCCTCCCCAATCCATAAAATATCCCACACATTTACTGAAACCAAGTGATAAAATCAACTCTTTGACATGAGTCAAAACTGTATTGTGAAAATGACATTACTGAAATTAATATATTACACATACACAAACATAAACTTTGTGTACTAACACATTTGATGTCAATGAATGTAAAATGCTATAGGTTCTTATGTTTTGTCACTGATGTCAAACCTGGGATTACGTAAAGCAGTGCTCCAGGTGTGTGTTCATGGGGTGTGTGTGTTTGTTCACTACTCACTGATGTGTGTGTGTGCACTTGGATAGGTAAATGCAGAGCAAAAATTCAGAGTATGTGTTACCATACTTGGCCACACGTCACGTCCTTCCTTTTCCACTATTTTAAGTGAATATTGAATCCATTTTGGTCTGTTACTCAAACAAAGCTATCGTAAAGCTTGTCACATTAAAAACTTTTACTATACTTTTATGTTGCTTTTTAACCCATAAGAACCCACGGTGACGCGGGTGTCACAAACAATGGTGATTATCTGGAAAGGTCTTTTTAAAGCATTATCCCTCACTTCCAACTCAGGAAGTCCCTAAAGGCTGGAATACACTACACGACTTTTAAAATCTGAATAGATTTTTAAAACACTAGGCATCATACACTTACCGACTTGTAAATAGTGACAAAGGAAAACTGGGCATCATACAGTACGCGACCGAGGATCATACACTACCAGACTTTAAAGTTGTTCCGATCACAACAAACTCACGCAGAAATGTGCGCCTTGTTGCTAGGAGACGCATGACAAATATGTTCTAAAATCGGCTGAAAATATCAAACATGTTTGATATTCTCCGACTGGATGGAATCAAAGTCTGAAGCTAAAAAATCGGAGTCTTTGACCATCATATACTACGGGATTTTCTGTGGAATCTGTCAACTCAAATCTGCAGACTGGCTCTGACTTTCCAACTAGCGTCAACTTGTTCAGACTGTAAAATCTGGGAAAATCGGGGCAAAAATCGCGTAGTGTATTCCAGGCTGTAGTGACATATAATGAACACCCAGGTTCAGTCATGTGACAATGTGTGCATTTTTTGTTGCCATGGCAACATTTCCAAAATGGTGTTCTGTCTGGTTAGCACATGTTGCAGTTTCACCAATTTTTAAAACGCTTGTTTTTGTTACTAAAGGTATGTTTCAACCCATGCAACAATTCTAATATTTTAATAACATATCCTAGATTACTCTTAACCTGATTCTAATACATTTCTTGAACAAATTGATATAAAACAAGTTACAAAGATATTGTGGTGACATATATGTCACATCTGGCTATTTAACCTTATAAAAGTAGGTGGAATTTTGATGTGATGTATTTGTCACATTAAAGGGATAGTTCACCCAAAAATGAAAATTTGATGTTTATCTGCTTACCCCAAGGGCATCCAAGATGTAGATGTAGAACACAAACGAAGATTTTTAACTCAAACCATTGCAGTCTGTCAGTCATATAATGGCAGTCAATGGGACCCACGGCTTTGAGAGAAAAAACCCATACACAGACAAAATCAAATTAAACCCTGCGGCTCGTGACGATACACTGAGGTCTAAAGACACAAAACGATCAGACTGTGCAAGAAACTGAACAGAATTTATATCTTTTTTTTTACCTCTGATCCACCGCACGGATATCGTCAGGAGCCACAGGGTTTAATTTGGTTTTGTCTGTGTATGTTGTTTTTTTTTCTCTCAAAGCCATGAGTCCCATTGACTGCAATTATATGACTGACAGACTGCAATGGTTTGAGTTAAAAATCTTCGTTTGTGTTCTACTGAAGAAACAAAGTCACCTACATCTTGGATGCCCTTGCGGTAAGCAGATAAACATCAAATTTTCATTTTTGGGTGAACTATCCCTTTAAGAAAAATGGAGCTGCTCAATTAATTTAGCTGATTCAGTTATTTTAGTGTTATATATTTTCTGCTGCTCATTTCAAAGCATATTTTAACAAATCTATGTGAACGTTTAACATGTTGACCTCCAGTGTGAGGTAGTTGTTTATTTTTATTCAGTTCGCACATTTTCGAGTTGTGAAAAATAAATCTAAAAATTAATTTCTGGTTAAACCATATACCTCAAAAGGTAGAATTTTGATATGTTACAAAAGAGTTGTAAAACTTAATGGTCACAGTTATGTGGTTTTGAAATATGTTGTGGCAAAGCAAATAAAATACAAAAACTGTATTACTTCTGAAAAAGGTTTTTGTTTTATCTTCCCAGAAAAGTAATCATTTTGATATATGTTGTGGAAAAGCAAATAAACAGAAAAAAAATTATTTAGCAAAAAAAAAATTATAAAATGTGTTTTTTTCAATTTAGAACTAAACGCCCAATGTAACATATATGTAACATGAAAAATTTATCATAAACGCCCAATGTGTCATATATGTAACATTACAGATCTTTCACAAGGAGGGGTTGTATTTCAAAAACAACTGCAGAAACATGTTATAAGTGGTCCATTTGGTTTGTTTTATATGCCCCATAATTTTCCTATAAGGAGAAATTGGTCCGGGTTCTTATGGGTTAAATAATTAATAATCAATTAAATAAATAGTTTTGACCTGATTATGAAAAAAGAGCATTCTAGACATCCTTCAAAGTTTAGTTCATTATGGAAAAATGTTATGTGTTTGAAATGACAAGAAAGGTGAAAAAATTACATAAATGTAACTTCTGAGTAAACAAAATATAGTAATATATCTAGTGCTAGTACACATATATAAACCAGTTATTATTCAGCATAGTGAGTAAAACATTGAACGTAATACGGCTTAACTTCATTGACAAACACCACAAGCAAAGAAAGGAGCAGACGCGAGCGCCAGTCCATGAGGACAGAACTTGAGATCACCGAAGAGTCTCTGTTATGCATGTACCCTGCACCTCATACGCATTATAAATACATGCTAACACTTAAGCTATGTAAGCACAAGATCTAGCTTTGAGAAAGTGACAGATGCTTTCAGTCTGTTTACAGCTGAATGAACCAAAACCCAAGAACTTATTTGAAATGATGCGTTTAACACAAGGTAAACAACCTAACCAGTTCACCAAATAGAAAAATAGTCATGATTTTCATGGAAATTTGGAAAAGTTGAAATCTTATTTGATAGAAGTGAATTCAGGTAAATTGGGAAAGTTTTGGCACTGAAATTACTGAAAAAAATGTCCCAATTATCCTGAATAAACCATAAATAATTTTTTGATCATTTTAATCTGTTCTGAAACAGAGAGTTAACATGTGATCAAAACTATGTATATTCTATTCTATTCTATGTATATTTTAAATATTACATTATTATAATCAGCTACATGTTAAACATATTGGAACTGATTCTTGAAAACATACAGATGAATCAGGACAATACTAAAACACTACCTCCAAAAATTCACATTGTGGCTGTTTCACTTCTGAGGTTACGTTCAAAGCACAGAACCATAGTTTTTGGTGATTATGCAATAGTAAAAAAAGTAGATATTTATACAGGTGTTTTTATGCTTCTGAATCTTGGTACTCACTGCCATGTTTTGTTTGTGTTTTTTAGATCAGAATTAAACTTGGACAAAGGCTTGTATCACTTTTACATTTATTTAAAAATTTACAAAACATTTTATATTGATGTGAAGATCTACATTATGGTTTTGCATTTGTCTGGTTGTTCAGGTGTCAAGAGGAAAAGTAAACAAGTTGATCCTAAACAGCACATCATTTACAATAACAAACTGACATATTATACAAAATGTACATATTCATAATATAACACAAGAGTGTTAGTGTACAGTTCATAGTATGTGAGTATGCAAGAGCACACGCAGCCAAACTGAACTCTGAATAATCAGAGTTAAACATCTCTTTTTCTCTTTTTAAAAGTTTCTTGCTTCATCAATTCTATTTCTAGTTTTTACTTCTCTCTTGAACAGAGAGGGAATTCAAACTCAGGTCGCTTTTTATGTGTTGACTGATCGCTGCGTAGCAGGAGCCACCAATTAGACCTCAGCGATCCATTCCAATGTCGTCCTGGGGTTGCCCTTGGAAACAAGCTGCTCGTAAACGTTCACAAAATTCCAGCTCCTCCTACAGGAAAGAAAATTTGTCAAACATTTAAGTCATAATGGAACATTATTCACAACCCATTATACTGGCAAAATGTGACGTGAATCAGAATATTCAATAAAACAATGGAGGAAAATGCTTAAATTCATTGGGAACTGACTGGCTCAGTATTATTTACATAAATTATAGTATTTCATTAACATTTTGAATTTAATTTTTATACTTTTAATTTTCTATTTAATTCAATTTTTAGTAGACCTACTTTTATTATTTTTTATTTTTAAGATTTCTTTTTTAGCTTTATTTTTATTTCATTTTTAGCAATTACATAATTTTTACTTTACCTTTTGTTTATACTAATTATTTTTACTTATGTCAGTTAGTAGCCAAGGCAACACATTTCTAATTTTCTCTTAAGTTTTTCACCCAATATTTATATTTTATTTAAATAAAAAAAATACCATTTTTTTTTAATAGCTTTAGTTTACGGTACCAAACTTTGACTGGCTCATGAACAGTGGCAAATCTTCGGCTCCTCGTCGTGTTTCAACACCGTTCTGATCAAATCTTAAATTGTCTGAGTCGCTCTGATACCCTACACGATACCAAACTCTGACTGGCTCATGAACAGTGGCAAATCTATTGTTATTTGCTAATAATGTGGACGAATTGTATGATGTTAATGTTAAATAGCATTTAATTAATGTGTAAGATTTTAGAAAGGCTGCATTAGCTACAAGGGCAGCCTTAAGCATTGCATAATGCATCTATATTATTTTTCCCACCCATGTTGCTCATATCTACATGTGTGGCCTAGGTGACATAAGCTTAGAAGGAAAGTCACTTCAGAGGCAAAACAAGTTAGTTTTGATGATGGATTGTCTTTAGAAGAGCATGTACCTACAAATCACAAAAAATAAGACCAGGGAAAAGTAAATAGGGTCCATTTTGATTCAATGTTGATTCTAACATTAGATTTGAATGTGAATGTGAGAGTGAAGAACAAGGAAAGGAACGAAAAACAAATAAAACAATAGCTTACCAGGCTCTCCTCTCGCCCCCTTAGGTCCTGCACTCGCTGGGTGAGCAGTTCCTCCAAGCCAAGCGATGGATCGCTGCAATCGCTCACACCGCGGGCAGAGTCCTCAACCAGACTACAAATTCATGTTGAAAAAACAGTTAGAAACCAAGTCTCAAACTCCAAAATGTAGTTCCATCAGCAAACTGCAGTTTTGTTTTCATCATGCAACAATGCTACTAACCAGCAGAGGGCACCAAGCACATGTTCATGTACAGAGGAATGAGGGGAGCGAAGAACTGACACCAGCTGCTGAACCATCCCCATAGACAACACTGTTTCTGAAAAAGAAAGTAGGATCGAACACATGAAACACTAGCTATGTTTCCATCCAAAGGTTGCAAATTTAACTTGTGCGCAAAATTGGAAAATTGCATAAAACGTTTGCGAATAAAGCACCGTTTCCATCCAAAGAGTCAAAGAGAACAAAATAGTCACTTCCTGATAAACTGGCTCTAAATATAAGAAAAGTAAGGGAAGTCACTAATGCAATCATTTTCAAATAAATTCCTCGTACCCCAGAGTGAGCAGACAAAGCACAATAAATGCGGTCATTGCTATCGGAGGTGGATGGACTTTGACGACAGACTGCTCAGGCATTTCAGAATGATTATAACAACTTTTCAGATGCTGTGCAACGAGATCCGTTCGCTGGTTAGTCAGGTTATGCCGTCCCATCACGCAAAGTCACATGACTTTTCTGATGCGCAAGGAGGAATTTATTCACTAAATGTGTTTCCGTCTCCGATTATTCGCATTGACTCTTTTTGCGCACAAGTCAAAAACCACCTCAAGCGAGCATAAAAATTGTGAATTAAGGGATTTTTTTTCTCAATTCAGCATTTCTGATGCGATACTTCAAAATGCGAATAAAAACAGGGTGATGGAAACTGTTACTCATACAAACTGGACACTTGCTGGTCTAACAGACTCCAGAATCAGAACTACCTTTGTGTTCTGGATGACTGGTCAGAAGGTTTAACAGAAGGAACGCTGATTTAGTTCTCAGTTTCTCACTGTCTGACTGCATCCCCCTCATCAGCACTGAAAAGCCATCATGTGACAGGAAGTCCCGCAGACCTGCTTCCTGTTCCCGGACTAAACCTGCAAGAGACAAGAGTTGAAGATTCTTAATTCCAGAGACGGCATAAAGAGGAGACTTGCTACTGGAAGCTTTTTAAAAAACCAATGTTGGGTCACCAACCTAGTTTTATCAACTTTTAAAAAGACCAACATTTTTCCATGTTTTGCACAAAGATGTGCATCCCATCAAATGCTATACTATTTTGAAATAAGCTCGTCTGTCAACTGGTAGAAATGTTTAGTCAAATCAAACATCCCTCATCCACAAAAACAAAAGAGAATATGACCCAGAGTCATTTAAAATCAGTTGTTGTCTTTCATTAATAACTGCTTGGATTATTTTATAGCTGTACACACAAAAATTTCCCAAAAAATGTGCACACGCATATGAATTTGTTCTTGTATCTGCGTTATGCAGAGAAACCTTGCATCTTGAGCTACATAAAGCAGCTTATTTCAATTCAGATATATTTTAGATGTAACAAAATCTCTTCTTCACACGATTAAATAAATTTAGAATAAATTTTAGTTCTGTTAAATCCTGACGTGGTCATGAAAACGTTCATATACGGTCACACACTTTGTGAATATCCTGGTATCCATTGTAAAAACTTGGTCAATATCAATCAAGACTTCTACCTTTATGCACATTTATACTTACAGGACACTGCGTAGAGTGCTTTAACTCTAACTGTGCTGTTTGCATCATGATCTGTGAGTTGCAGGAGCCTCAGCAGCGCCCCCTGGTTGAGCAGGTAGAACTGCACCTCTGGCATGTTCTGGGCACAGCTTGCAATGAGCTGAGCCGCCCTCCATCGAATCCCGGCCTCGGAGTGACAGAGACACCGCGACATACACAAATCCAGACCGCCCAGCTTCATCAGATCTGCAAAACACACAGAGAAGTGATGCACGTGTTAGGCGTTACAAGAAAGACAACAAGAAGGTTTGAAAAGCAAACACACCTCTTGCATTGTCCAAGTTCTCGCAGAGCTCAGAAAGCATTTCCAGCGATTCCTCTCGCTCATCCTCCTCTTCCTCTTCCTCCTCACTCCCTCTCTCCTTGCATTCATCTCTACACAGCACTTCCAAACAGCGTTTCATCTGCTCGACCTCATCCATCTGTCCTTTACACACTTCCGCAAGAGCTCCTCGCAGAAACGCCATCCTCTAAAAAGTTAGATAAGAGAAAGCATTTTAATATGCAACACTAACATCAACTTAACAGAATACACTTGTAAATCTGTCAGGACACATTTCAGAGATTGCATGGTGGTTGGTGCTACTGTTTAGGAGCTGCGTTATGAGTTTTTCCAACCTCTTGCGTCATGGGTTCTCGTGGAGCTGGATCTTCAGAAGCAGAACCGGCCTCCACAGCCATCTGAAGCACACCTTGCAAATTATGGGGGTGATGCCTGTTACCTCTGCCTTCTGCCATCTACGGAGACAAAGATGCATCAACACATCGTTTTTCTGTTAGTCCATTAATGCTTTTTAAATAGGCCTAATAAATACATTCATTATTAAAACTTTCTAAAGACAAATGATAGACACAAAATCACATTTTCAATTTGTAATACTAAATATTTGTTTGGTTGACTTTGCTCCTGTCACATTGAGAACTGAAATGCTTTAATTTTTTGACATATTTCTTTAATTTCACTTACAAATATATTATCACAGATAATTTTTCAGATTACTTGCAGATATGTATAAATACTTATTTTATTGTAAATAACATCTGTACATTCATTTAAACAATTACAATTTTTTAGCTATACTTCTACATCTGTATATAGTGCATTATTATTTAATTTCCTGTTTTTCTCATTTTAGTGTTATATTCCAGCTCTACTGTGTTATTCCTATGTATGTCTGCACTATATCTGTACCTTCTTCTGCTCTGGAAACTAGTCAAGTCAAATTCCTTGTGTGTGTGTACCCATACTTGGTAATACATCCCTTTCTGATTTCTGACTCACAGTTACATTTTCACAGATGAAGTTTTTCACGTATGTATTTGTGTGATTTCACTTACGGATATTTTATCGAAGACAATATGTTTTAATGTATTTATTTAATTTACTGATATAATCCATCTCACAGACAAGCGTCCAACAGCCAAATATACAACTAAACTGAATCACATTCTACTCCAGGTACAAAATAAAGATAAACCAGGTAAACACGGGACAAAACAAAGCGGCCTTACCTTTGAAAACGCCGTGTTTAGTAGTAGTATGAGTTATACGGCCGTGTGTCAGAAAGTTTCCGGGCAGCAGTGGTAATAACGTGCATGAGCTCCGCCGATATAAACGCACCGCTGCGGCTCCAGAAGCTTCCAGATCTCTCGCCGCACACCGTCCGCGACGCGTGCGGAAACCGTCGACGCGTAAACGCGTCATCGACTCTACCGTAACGTCTTCTTCTTCTTTGAGGTTTAACGGCGGCTTGCATCCAAAGAGCGTTGCATTACCGACATCTTTTGGATTATTCTTCTGCGATGTTACTCCAGTTTATTTCCTCCAGCATGTTTTCCGCGATCATATTCTCTTCATCAAACCCGTTCTAATTTAAAAAAAAAAAAAATTACAAATATTTTTCCTGCCTTGTCTAATCACACCACTTTACAGTATATCTGTTATACCTGCCCCTGCCAACCCATCTCTTCCATCATAATTCTCCTCTCTTTACCGTAACGATTTTTGATCATCCTTTTAAATCAATGGCCAAGGGAAAGAAATAGAAAATTAATAAATATTAATATTACAAGATCCTCATGTTAAGTGGCAGGTCTTTTCCCAGTTTTACAGTAGTAACTTATATTTGTTTTTTATTTGCTTTCATTTTTACTTATATTTTTAAAGTTTACAAGGTTTAAAAATGTAATTTGGTAGGTACACCAAAAGAACAAAGAATAAAGGTTATTACAGTCACATTAAAGAGCAAAGGTTACAGTCACATTATTTACATTAGCTGTCGGGGGATCCGAAATGCTTTTTTTTTTTTTTTACATATGTAAAGAGCCGACTTTTCATTTTTAACGGTCAGTTTGTTTAGAATGTTTACGGTAAGGCGCAAAACGCGTCCAGTGTTGATGGCGTATGTGTCCGTCTCCGCGCATGCGTGTTTGTCTTTGTCCGCAAAATGGCTGCGCTCGTGGGCATCCGCGCGTGCCTCTCCGGTAAGTTACAAAATGTGTTTTTTTTCCCTTATCATTGACATCGACATTGTTTGCAAGCTACGAGTGTTTTGCGTGTGGAATCTATCATTTATACGCTTATATGTGAATGTCAGTGTGGATAGAGGGAGGATGCTCGGGTGTTCCGTAAGCAAGGTCAAGTTCCTCAGCCTGTGTCTTGTGTACCATAGAGATACAGCAACTTAAATGACAGTAACGCATCAGGTCGTGCATGCATATATAACTGAGAACCTGTCCTGTGCCAAGATTAGACTTCTGGGAAATGGATTAGGATTGTTTCAGTCTCGTGCTATTTTTGACAGCTATGCAAAGAGACTGAGAATTTGATTAATTGGTTTTGTGGTGAGTTGATTCATGTGATAATGGGCCCTGTTTTTATTGTTATCATTGTTAAAGTAATGTTCGGACACGTATATGAATCATAAGACCGTATAAATCACATGTAGATGAATTATTAGGTTTGTGTATGTGACATAAAGCAAATTTTCCCCCCTCATGTTTTCCAGCTCTGCAGTTGACCTCCCCGAGTTTACTGCACAGCTCCTATAAACTGGTGAGTATTTTCATGTTCAAATGTCCATAACTTTGCACAATAGAAGATTTAATTGAAATGCATTAGAGTAATAGTATTATTTAGGATTATCGTAGGGTCTCAGCCCAAACACAACATTTTCCCTTTTTGTTTAAATGACTTTATATATATATATATATATATATATATATACAAATAACAATGTTTGACAATTAATGCCGCAAAGGTCTATAGGAACATTTTACATAATATAAGTAATGTTGAAATGTATGAATGTTTTTTTTCCCTCTTAGTGTGCAGTTCCTCTAAGTCGAAGGAATTACGCAGCAGAGGCAAAGAAGGTTTTCTCTCGTAGTAAACCCCATTTGAACATCGGGACCATTGGTCATGTAGATCATGGCAAAACCACACTGACCGCTGCAATCACCAAAGGTAAATTGATGACTTGCTTTTTGCTCCAAGTAATCAAAAATTGTTGGGCTGACTGTATTTTCTTCGTCTGTTGTGTCAGTCCTTGCCGAGGCCGGTGGTGCACGTTATAAGACATATGAGGATATAGATAATGCTCCTGAAGAGAAGGCTAGAGGAATCACCATCAACGCCTCGCATGTGGAGTACACCACCGCCAACAGACACTACGCTCACACCGACTGCCCCGGACATGCTGACTACGTCAAGGTACTGCTCACACATCACACATCTGACTACACTACCATTCAAAAGTTTGGGGTCAGTAAGAGAAGAAATTAATACTTTTATTCATCAAAGATGCATTATATTGATCAAAAGTGATAGTAAAGACACTTATAATGTTACAAAAGATTTCTATTTCAAATAAATGCTGTTCACTTGAACATATTATTCATCAAAGAATCCTACAAACATGCATGATGGTTTCCACAAAAAAACTGATGATAATAGAGGAAGAAATGTTTCTTGAGCAGCAAATCATCATATTAGAATGATTTCTAAAGGATCATGTGACTCTGAAGACTGGAGTAATGATGCTGAAAATTCAGCTTTGCATCACAGGAATAAATTACTTTTTAAAATATATTCAAATAGAAAACAGTTATTTGAAATTGTAATAATATTTCACATTATTACTGTTTTCAAATAAATGCAGCCTTGGCGAGCATAAGATACTACTTTTAAAAGCATTAAAAAAATCTTACTGACACAACATTATTGTGTGCGTGTATATACATGACCATTACATCTGTATTATAAATGCATGTCTCTGTCTGAAGAACATGATCACAGGCACATCTCAGATGGACGGCTGCATCCTAGTGGTGGCGGCGACCGACGGTCAGATGCCACAGACGCGTGAGCACCTCCTGCTGGCGCGGCAGATCGGCGTGGAGCACGTGGTGGTGTTCGTTAACAAAGCCGATGCCGTGGAGGACAAGGAGATGCTGGACCTGGTGGAGCTGGAGATCAGAGAGCTGCTCACAGAGTACGGCTACGATGGCGAAAACACACCAGTTATTATTGGATCGGCACTCTGTGCTCTAGAGGTAAGGATAGAGATGGAGAAAGTATGTATCTTGTAAAGTAAAAATACAGTAATATTGAAAAATATTTTTTAGAGGTCGACCGATTGATTGGGCCGTTTTTTGGCATTTTTTCAATTAATCGGTATCGGCCGATTGTGCTGCAAATTAGGCCGATTTATAGGCAGGCGCATCTGCAGGCAGCTAAGCGTTGTTGTGGAACGCTGTACCGGAGAACCTCTCTCCCTCTGAGGCTGCGTGTGAGACGGAGCAGCTCACACTCTGCATCCGCGGCTTGTTCACACACACAGCTTCAGCTAATGATGCCAGGGCAAAACAGACCATTTCGAAAGCATAATTACGTTTAACCCTACTAGAAAGTTATCATATTCATAAGTGCAACAAGTCATTTGCATGAGAAAGTAGAAACACGTGCGATTCAGACGAAACTTCTGGGCTGATTATAACATCCACGTTAACTTTCCTCATGAAATGTGTCTGTGGGTCCGACAATGGCCTCCACGATGTCATCGCCAGTGTTGCCAGATTGGGCGGTTTTGAATTTGATTGTGCAGGTGGACAAAGTTTGGGCTGGTTTGGGGTCAGTTTGGCGGTTTTCAAACATATAAATTGTATAGGCTAATTGGTTAACAAACAAGCCCAAGTGTGCATGTATTGCATCCAATGAGTCATCATGACGTTACTAAACACATGCACACTGCAAAGAGACTGGTGCTGATGTTGACGTCGCGGCCGCACTTTTAGCCAATCACTAGGGATCGGCAGACAGATGTGAAGATTCATGAGTGACGGCTTTTGTCATCATTATTTTGTTTTAAGGAGTTAAAATGGCTCTTATCAACCTTGATTGACATATTCTATCACATTATTTTGACATTTAAAGTTTTGGGCATTTTTTTTTGTTGGAGTGGGTGGGTTTTTGTGAGCTTTTGGGCTGGAAATCCTATCTGGCAACACTGGTCATCGCTCATGACCAGCACTCTTACACCGTGTCTAGACGCGAGCGGCACGGCGCAGTGCGACAAAATACTATAGAACTCATTATAATCAGTGATGCTGTCTACAATGGATGCGGTGCGACACGAAAAATAACTGCGAAAAGTAAACTGCTGCTGCGTTCTATTTCTGATGTATTGACACAAATTTCAAATAATTTCCATTGTTGACAGACTTTAGCAGTTGCACGTTGTGAAGCAGTTATGAGCAACAGGCTGTGTAATATGTGAACTCTTTTATTTTTGTTATCACTTAGATTATGGCCATTTGACTTATAGCAGTGTCCAGTGTTTCCCATACATTGAGTTATTTGTGGCGGCTCATCACAATATCAAAACTGACCGCCACAAATAGATGCAGCGCAGGTGTTTTTACCATAGACTGTAAAAAAAACATGGACGTAGTGTCCATGACGTCACCCGTAGGTTTCTGAAGAGCATTTTTGAAGTCCAAAGTAGGCGGAGTCGGCCGTCACCATCTTGGCAAGCATGCGTCACTCCCGGATAATCGAAAATGGGCAAAGAGGCGGGATGTGGGCGGAGCTGGTTGCTTAAACCACGCCCGCTAGCTCGCCAGTGGTGACAGCAGCGGTCACGCTCTTAATTATGTAGAACTTTAAGGCTCAATATAATTTAAATGGATGAGTTATAAAAAAATTCACCCCGCTCACAGTTGTCATGAAGGGCAAAATTAGCTATATAGACCAAAATCATTTTTTGAACCAGGCTGGAAACATGTTTTTTTCTGCTGTAAAGTTGGGCATTTTAACATGGGGAATCTAGGGGATTGACTCCCTTTTGCAGCCAGCCTCTAACGGCCAGTTGACGAATTACAGTTTAAGTCACTTCCGTGTTGGTTTCACGAGAGAGACCGGAAGGTTGCTGCTTGGTTTTTACATGAATGTATCTTTGAAAAAAACCGACCGTCTTCAGAAAAGCTTTGATGTTATTTTCATTTCGTCTTTTCTGTAATGCCTGATAAAGTAGTGTTTGTGAGAGCAGCACTTATTTGATTACAGCCGTTACTGGGGAAACCGCTCTCCCGCTCCAACAGCTCCTCCTGCTGGCAGAGAATGAATTTGCATTTGCAAGTCTGTGGGAAACACTGGTGTCTGTCAACAAACAAACAAACAAACAAACAAGCATGCTTCAGAACTGTTTTGAGAAGGTGCTTAAGTTTTGAGTCATGTATTATTACTATGAATTAGGTTACTACTACTGTTACTAAAATCGGCATCATATATCGGCCATCAGCTGCCCTGATTTCTAAATATCGGCATCGGCCAGAGAAAAACCCATATCGGTCGACCTCTAATATTTTTACAATTAATCATTGAACACCAATAATAATTACTAAGAACTGAGCAGCAAGTCAGCATATTAGAATGATTTCTGAAGGGTCATGTGACACTGAAGACTGGAGCATTGATGCTGATAATTCAGATTTGACCACAGGAAGAAATTACATTTTAAAACATCCAAACAGAAGACAGTTTGTTTAAATTGTAATATATGTATATGTGTAGGCACTTAGGCAGTGGTGAAGTGTTTTGAACTGTGTTAAATCACAAATTTCAGTGCTGCTGTTATGATTGTGTGTGTTCAGAACAGACAGCCGGAGCTGGGTGTAAACTCCATTATGAAGCTTTTGGAGGTGGTAGATAATTATATTCCTTTGCCAAAGAGAGATCTGGATAAACCATTCCTGCTGCCCGTAGAGGGAGTCTATTCTATTCCAGGTGTGTTTTCTTCTTGAGGTAGTGCAGATGTGGTATTTGTGTGAAAAGTTGTGCTTTTTTGCTTCATCTCTGAAATGAATGAATTTTTTTTTTTATGTTTGTGTGTTTAACTGTGTGAATCCTGTGTGCAGGTCGTGGTACTGTGGTCACTGGCACACTAGAGCGAGGAATGATCAAGAAAGGAGATGAATGTGAATTTCTCGGACACAATCGTTGCTTTAAGTCTGTCATCACTGGTGAGAAAATATTTCCTGCTCAATGCATAAACATGCATGTCATCTTAATAGGCAGTACTTTAGTGTGCAAAATATGGTTAATGTATTTGCTATGGATCTTACATTGAACATCATTGATGTCTTATTGTGTTTTGAATGTGATGACAAAACAAATCACCCTTTGGTATTTGAATATGGTTATTGGAGAATTTTATTTTCAATATTAACATGTTTAAAACTAAAAGCATGAAATTGCATGTATTAACCACTATTATGGCAAGCCAACTGAAAACACAAAAAAGTGGGGGGTTTTTTTGTTTTTTTGTATTATGATTTTTATCTTTGGTGTTTAATACTATTAAAATATATATTATATATAATAACTGTTAGATTAATGTGTTTAAACTAAAATAATAAAATAAAACTATTAGGTGAAAAGTTTAGAAATGTTTCCTTGGCAGCTAACTGAAATAAAATAAGTTTAAGCTGATGTTCTAAAACTGAAATAAAAAATAATTCAAAGCTGATATATTTAACAACAGAAATATTTAACAACAACAACAAAAAAACTAATAAAAATGACAAGCACAAATTACTAAAACTTAAACTAAACTTAAAATGAAAACTGAATATATAAAAGTACTAAAAATTATAAAAGTATATAAATAATACTAAAACAACAAAAATTATTATTGTTGTTTAAAATAAAATAAGTAAATAGTAAATAAAATAAAATATGTTTAAAATAAAATAAAACAAATTGTAAACCCTTGATGCTTGAATCTCCGCTGTCACACCTAGGCGTGGATGAGCATTGGACTTTAAGGTCAGCTTGTGTGGACACATTGGACTGTATTGCCCCACTAAGATTAAGAAAGCAAAAACTAAAAGGAAATCCCCGGTTAAATGAATCTACTCGCGCCCTCAGAAGACAGTGTAGGCAGATGGAAAAAGAGTAAACTTCAAGTCCATTATGAAGCGCTTAGAGATTCTTTATTCAAGTTCCAGAAAGTTGTAAGGGAAGCAAAAAATAATTACCTTTCCAATATTATTAGGGCTGAGGCCAGTAACCCGAAATTATTGTTTTCTATTATAAATGCAGTTATAAATCCTTTGAATAATATGCACCAAAAGTCCTCATTGATTTCTTGATGAATTTCTAAATTTTTTTAGCCAAAGATTGTTGACCAGCGTCTCCAGATTCCGATAGTGGTAATGGACCCATCAGATTCCCCTGCCTATAGTGGAGAGTGGAGCGAGTTCCAGCCTATAAATACGTCCATATTACAAGCAATTGTACAAAACCTGAAACCTACTTTCTGTGAAAATGATATGATGCCTAGTCGTTTGTTAAAACAGGCTTTCGACTGTGTATCGTCGAGCTTAATGCACTTGATCAACAAAAGCTTGTGTACAGGTTTGTGTCCATTAGATTTTAAGTATGCCGTGTCACCTTGGCATAAACGGTCAAATTCGGCCCCGGACGAGATGAAGAACTACAGACCTATCTCACAGTTGCCTTTTGTATCCAAAATTTTAGAAAAAGTGGTCTTGCAGCAATTACTTTTAAATGAATTACTGGTCTTGCAGCAATTACTTTTGAAATGTATTTTTAAATGAAAATTCCATTTTAGAAATGTTTCAATCTGGGTTTAAGGTGGCTCACAGTACAGAGTCGGCACTATTGAAAGTTTTCAACGATATCTTTTTAGATTTAAGGGAGACTGTTATTTTAGTACTATTGGAGCTTAGTGTGGCTTTCGACATGATAGATCATGAAATTCTCATTTCTCGGCTAGAAAATTTGGTAGGCCTGAAAGGCATGGTCTTGAAATGGTTTCGATCTTTTCTAAGCGACAGATATTTCTCAATTAATTATGGAGACTCGATCTCAAAGAAAATATTGCTTCCATGGGGGGTCCCACAGGGATCAGTTCTCTCTCCTACACTGTTTTCCCTATATCGGCTCCCCTTAGGTAGTATTTTTAGAAAGCATGGAGTATCATTCCATTGCTTTGCCGATGATACCTAAAGGCTGGAATACACTACACGACTTTTAAAATCTGAACAGATTTTAAAAACACTAGGCATCATACACTTACCGACTTTGTAAATAGTGACAAAGGAAAACTGGGCATCATACAGTACGCGACCGAGGATCATACACTACCAGACTTTAAAGTTGTTCCGATCACAACGAACTCACGCAGAAACGTGCACCTTGTTGCTAGGAGATGCATGACAAATGAAAACATGTGTTCTAAAATCGGCTGAAAATATCAAACATGTTTGATATCCTCCGACTGGATAGAATCAAGTCTGAAGCTAAAAAATCGGAGTCTGTGACCATCATACACTACGTGATTTTCTGTGGAATCTGTCAGCTGTAATCTGCAGACTGGCTCTGACTTTCCTCAACTAGCGTCAACTTGTTCAGACTGGAAAATCGGGGGAAAAAAAGGGGCAAAAATCGCGTAGTGTATTCCAGGCTTAACTCTACTTGCCACTAAAACACCCAACGAAATCTCTGGACTCCATTTTAGCGTGTTTAAACGATATTAAAAATTGGATGTCAAAAAATTTCTTAATGCTAAATGAAGAAAAGACTGAGGTCATTGTTTTTGGCCAGCCTAAAGATTCTACTAAATCACTTTTAGATTCAAGCCCATTGGCACCATATTTTAAAACGTCGGTAAGAGATTTAGGTTTTCAAATTGATGATAATTTAAAAATGGAAAAGCAAATAAATTCTGTGGTATGTGCTTGCTTTTATTAACCTGCGCCTTTTAGCTAAAACCAAACATTTTTTGTCAAGTGCTGACTTCGAAAGAGTTATTCATACATTTGTTCTATCACGTTTGGAGTTTTGTAACTCGCTGTACGGGGGCATCTCTGCCACATCCTTGGCTCGATTACAATCAGTTCAGAATGCGGCGGCGAGGCTTCTAAAAAGGGTAAAGAAATATGATTCCATTTCTCCGGTACTTGCAAATTTGCGCTGGCTCCCTGTCTGTTTTAGAGTTAAATATAAGATTTTAATTTTTGTATATAAATCATTAAACAACCAGGCACCTTTGTACCTCACAAACCTTTTGATACCTTATAACCCCCCTAGAGCCTTGCACTCAGAAAACTATAAACTTCTGGTAGTGCCAAGGACAGTTCGTCATCAAAAAGGCGATAGAGCTTTTGCAGTAATGGGGCCGAGATTGTGGAATGAGTTGCCGCTTCAGGTCTGCTAAATCTGTCAATGTTTAAGAAACTGCTGAAAGCTCACTTTGAGGTGGCAGCTTATGTGAATTAAATTATACAGTAGGTTATATGTGATTGTTAGATTGGTCTATATGTTGTATGATGGTGTCTTGGTTGTTTGCTTTTATGTAAAGCACTGTGGGGTTCTTTTAGTAGTGCTACATAAATAAATAAACCAAACCAAACCAAGTTTAAATAAGTACTAAAATTGCTAAAACTAAAAAAATACACACATAAAAAATCTAATAAATCACAACAATAAAATGACTCAAATTAAAATGAAAACTGAAAATATGAAGATAAAAGCTAATTAAAAACAATAAATACTATTGTAGTATATATTTCTCGTTGGGCACCAAACAGGATAGCTAAAATCAAATCTTTTAAGCAATGAATCACTTTTTGGGGTCCAAGAGGGATATGATTCAGCTTTACACAGAAATTCAACTGTCGCTCTGATTTTCTGTATTTCTTGCTCGTTCCCTCAGGTATTGAGATGTTCCATCAGTCTCTAGAACGGGCGGAGGCGGGCGATAACATGGGCGCTCTGGTTCGCGGCCTGAAGAGGGAGGATGTCAGGAGAGGCATGGTGATGTGCAAACCGGGATCCATCCAGCCACACCAGAAGGTCAAAGCTCAGGTGGGTGAATTTTAAAACAATAACCATCAGTTCAGCTGCTCTGTCCTACTTCACAAACAAATCAATCATTTAAACTCTTTGTCTTCAGGTCTACGTCCTGAGCAAAGAGGAGGGCGGCAGACACAAGCCGTTCTGCACAAACTTCATGCCGATCATGTTCTCTCACACCTGGGACATGGCTTGTATAGTAGAGCTGCTTCCGGGGAAGGTACGTTTTAACTGTGCAAATACTGAATATCAGCACCAGAAATGTTTACTCTAAATTTGTTGCTCTCTCCGTCTCTTGTCTTCACAGGAGATGGTGATGCCGGGAGAGGACGCGTCTCTGATCCTGGCCCTCAGGCAGCCCATGGCTCTTGACAAAGGCCAAAGGTTCACGCTCAGAGACGGCAACCAAACCATCGGCACGGGCCTGGTCACAGACATCCTCCCCATGACAGAGGACGACAAATATAACTGGGGCTGAGAAAGACGACAAGAAAAGAGGAAACTCTTTGAGACTCTGGTGTCCAAAAGCCTTTTTGGACTGAAGTTCTAGAAATGTCACTCTAGAATTGAATTGCGGCCCTGTTTATATTGCAAAATTAAATCTGTTTGCTAAGGAGGATGTCTTTGTCCTGATTGCTGATGTCTTTGCGAACCCTTAAAAGATGTGGCCACCAATTTTCTACATGAAGAAGCAAGTAAAGTATCACTCAGATTAGAAATCTGGAATAATTTGTGTCCATTTTAGCACATCGAAACATGCTCTGCTTTCATTATCCTCTGTCTCATCTGAGCTGTCAATTATTCACAAAGTGAAAAACAGTTCATTTGAGGAAAGTTTCCAAATTTAAACTATTTGGCTTGTCATTCCATACACACATTGGGCTCTTTTGCTGTCTGTTTTCCGGTCATCTGTCTAAAAAATTGAATAAAATGAATTCAATAGATCTGTAGACTCAGATTTGTGTCTGTTTTGCATTTAACCACTTTTCACCAATAAAAAATGTAATAGGCAGAAAAGTGTACAGTGATAATGTACGTTGGTGTCCAACATATGTTGTAACACTGAGTAGCCAATTTTTCAAGTAATTGCTTTAAAGTGTGATGTTTAAATCAAAACATTTGAATATTATGGTGAACGATTGTAAGAAGATAAAATTATGAAACAGCTAGGTCTGTTCTGAATCTGTTTGAATTTTGCTTTTCGACAGTAAACTCATTCAAGAGGTCTTTATTGGGACATTTACTTGAATATTACACCAATAAAACAATAAACAGGAATGTTCAGGAAGTCCTTGACAATTGCAACCCAGATAGTGAATTTCACAAAGAAACGTCACTGTCATATATTAAAATGGAGACTTCAAACAAGCAAAATTGCGTTAAAAAAAATTACTACTGTGATGTAATTTGATATTTTACTACTATTAAAACAATTGCATTATGTAGAAATAATACATTTAAATAATGAATTTAAATGTTGAAGTAAGATATGACCAGGACATATTTTTGTGATATTTATTAGTTTATCTCTAAATAGAATATACATTTTTAGGAATAGCCTAAATATTTTTCTCCACCCAGATCGCACCAGCTAAAAGCAGTTTGAACAGAACATCTTAAAAGCAACAGTAGGTAGATTTGTGTATTTTTGCGACTTTGGAGCCCCCCATAGTTAATTAAGTGGAATTCACTGTTGCAAACATACCACTGTCGTAATTACAGATCATCTCTGGATGAACACGTGCATTTGTTGCTGCCGTAAAGCAGTCCGCCCGTTTCGCCGAAATTCGTACCCGCTCACCAAACACCCAGAACAGACGCTCCAGGGAGCCAAAGGAAAGAAAAAGAAGGTAGAAGGATGTTGATGCTGATATTTCAAGGTAAAATTAAAAAATAAATAAAACAAAAAATGTGCTGAAGGAAATTAGCCTTTTAAAATCAATCAATCAAATCTGCCATGCGACATTTGGAGTGAAATTCAGGATTTGACTGGATAGTGAAACGTGGGTTGTGTCATTGTTTCTTTGCAGTGATGAATTGTGCCCTAAATGACTATGAAGCAAATAGTCCATTTTGATTAAGAGTTCAAGGTTGTTTTTGATGTAGCCTGTACAATTATATAGCTATTACCCAGTAGCTGCTCTCAAAGGTTTAAATTTTAAAAATAAACTCTGTTTCTCTCTTTTAATTGCAATTTCACTGCAGTTATCCATTTCTCTGCATCTCTTTCATTCACCATTTCTTCCTCCAACCATCTCTTTCTGGAACGGGACTGGGATTTCATTCATCTGCTCATATGAATCTGAAACAAGCGTTTACACACACACTTAATCACATGTAAAGAGACAGTCTTCAACACATACAAACAACACACAACACACTCACCATCCTCCGTGGTGTCCTGGGCTGCTGTGAAGTCTGTATTGTTGTATAGACAGTCTGGCCCGGACATCATTTCATACGACTCTGAAAGGAAAGAAAAGAGAGGTCTTACAGTATTTTATAGCGTACATGTGCTTATAAACACACAGTGACATATTTACCAGTGTCTGTGTGCTCCAGAGCGAGATCTTGTTTTCCATCTTCATCGGGATTGATGTAGTCTGTGGCATATTTAAGAGAGTTTACCACACATTCATTTGTCTAATATATATTAAAGTTAATAGAATATCAGATCCATGTGTTTGATCCCTCACCCTCGTCTTCAGTGGCGTGTTGGAGTTTCTGTGTCTGTCTGCGAGGTTGAGCATATAAACACTCCTCCATGTTCTCATATGACTCTCCATCTGAAGAGAAATAAGATCAGACCCCAAATACAAATTGGGCTATGTCCTTTCCTACAGGACTCCAGTCCAAAATACATTAAGAACTCCGAGGAGCTTTAATAAGCAGTCAAAGCTTTGGAATATATAGTGATAATGTTTATTAATTAGGAAAAATCATTTCAATTAAATAAATATGCCTTGAACAATTTCAGACCATTTTCTGTCCTCTTTAGCTGTAAAATGTTGGGTTATTATAGTCAAATAAAATTAAAATTATTGAAAAGTTTTTTGTTAACTTAAATAAATCTGATAAATAAAATAAAATATAAATATTAGATTAAAACCTGAACTAGAAAAAAAAGTCTTTGAAGAATGATTTTGAAGCAGTAAAAAATAAATTAAACCTAAATAGTAATAAAAAAAAAAATGATAAAAAAAGGCCAAAAAATCTGAATTATAATTATAATAGTATACAAATAATACTAAACCTGGGTCTATACTGGCCTTCTGCAATTTCTGTAGCTTACACTTGCAACAACAAGCCCTATTTTATTAATAACTTAAGTAAAATAAAGTTGTTAATTCCTCACCACTCACCAGTATCTGTCAAATAGCTAGGTAGCTGTAGGGTGTTGTGATGTTCCTGTGGCCCCACCACTTCCTCTTCTCCAATTGCATCTGGGTTAAGGTAATCTAAAACCAAAAACCATTTAATTGCACATTAAAACCACTCACATAATTACTGCTGATCAGAATATACCTTCATCTGCAGAAACATAGTATGTGACTTTGTCTTGATTGCTGTAGATGGCTGCTTCTACATTCTCATATGACTGCGTCTCATCTGTCGAAACAAAAAAACAACAAAATAGTGACTGTTTTTTAGGGTTTATTTTTGTCAATCATCTTTTTCATACAGATATTATGTTGAAAATTATGATTTGAAATTTGAACACTGTAGTATTTTACCCTTCTTGTTGTTTTCAGCGCTCTCCATACACCTCTGAGTACCGCTCTCAATGTACCTGTGACAAAACACACATTCAAAAACATGAAATAACCATTTTCTTGAATTGTACGTTTCCAGGACAAAAAATGAAGGGCATGGCTTATGTAATAGTAATAGTAAAAGTTCACCAAAAATGAAAAATGAGCTGAAAAATTACTCACACTCAGGCCATCCAAGATGTAGATGGGTTTCTTTGTTCATGGGAACAGATTTGGAGAAATTTAGCATTTCATCACTTGCTCACCAATGGATCCTCTGCAGTGAATGGGTGCCGTCAGAATGAGAGTCCAAACAGCTGATAAAAACATCACAATAATCCACACCACTCCTGTCAATCAGTTAAAGGTCCCATATTGTCAAAACTGAAATTTCCTGGCTTTTTTCATGATAACAGAGATCTAGGGGCTATGTAACTACCATATAAGTTTCAAAACAGTCAGTCCACCGTAAAGTGCACACAGCCTGCATAAAGTTGCTGTGTTTTTTTCAAGAGCCGCTGTGACTTCCGTAAAAATGTGATGTCCGAACAACTTCCCGAGCACCACCTTCCGTCCTTTTGCCAAACCCCCAGACAGCATCGCATCCATGAGCAACAACAACACGGAAACATGTCGGAAAGGTTCACTTAAACGGACGAAACCAGATCAGCCGACCTGTAACGTTACTGTGCACGCTCGCTCAAAGGATGGACGATCTGACAGGACTGTTACTATGAGGTGGATCACGTCTAACATGTATAGTAAAGACAAACTCACTCAGTATTTTTACTGCTACAATATTATTCCAGCCACAATTAATCACAACAGTGTATACAATTACAAATTATATATAAATCGTCAGTTTGCTGCTTTACACACATGCACACATTATTTCATACACGACAGTCGTGAGATGCAAGAAATCTTCAGACGCGCCCATAACAACAAAAGACAATACTTTATTGAACCTTTTCTGATAAGAAGAGTGCGCTGTAAACGCGAACATTTTTGACAATCGTTTCTGTCCAGTCCGCTCGTTTTATCTCGTTTCACCACAGCTGTCATCGGATTTTGTCTGGCAGTGGCAGCAAGTAACATATGCGATCAAATTTCTAATTTGAGGCTGTATTAGGTCGATTCTGACACCCAACATTACAACAAAATTATATTAGCTCCTTATGTAGCCAAATCTGCGTTGGTTTGAATGGGCCACCTCCAGGGCAATTTTCCCTTTGTTTTGCTCACGGCTTAGCGCGGTGACGTAATTGTGACGTCGGTCCTACATGACCCTAGTTACCTGTGGTTGGCCTAGCGGTGCGTCACTCAGAAAACAACAGGCCAATCAGAAGATAGGCTCATGAATATTAATTAGACAGGCCAAATCGACCTGTTTTTATAAGAGCTCATGAGAAAGTAGCTGTAAAAATATATTGAGATGGTTTTTGGTACTTATACCGCGAATATATATTCTTAAGGACATCAAAACCTCAAATAAAACTCCAGAAAGGTGTACAATATGGGACCTTTAATGTCTTGAGAAGCCAAAGCTACGTGTTTGTAAGAAACAAATCCATCAAGTTGTTTTTAACTTTAAACCTTTGCTTGCTAAAATACGAGGCCTCTATCCATGATATTGATTTCTCCAGTGAAAAAATTGCCTCGTCTGAATCAGGAGAGAAATATGCAATATATAGGCTATATGCAGATCAAGATACTGTTTACAAGTCAAAACAGTCCAAAACAGTTCTAAACACTGATGTCTAAACACAGTTCTAAGCACTGCCCCCCCAGATCAGAGCCAATCGATTTTGTCAGATCTATGAATACAAAAATATTTTCACATTGTCTCATTTTATTTGCATTATCTTATTTTAATGAGTATGTTAAGGCTAATTTATTTGTAATTAATATAAAAAAAAAAAAAACTACTCTCACAACTCACGAATCTCAAAGTATCGCGTGAGTGGACTCTCTTCTCGTTCTCTTCCCGCTTTCTGCAAAGATACGCTAAATGAACAAAATGGATATTCGTCGATTCTCAACTGATGCAATGGCCCTGAGCGTGGCCTGTGATGCCGTGTTCAGCTGTGACAAAAACAGCATCGGTCCTTTACTAAGCAGGTATGCAAGCTTTAAGATCCACCCTCAGCTTGTGACAGCTGAAATGGACCTTCTTATATGTGCGATCCCTTCGCCGATCACCTTTGAAAAACTTACAAATGAAGTGCGGAAGGATCAATATCCAAACTTTTGCAAACTCCTTCAGCTCGCTCTCACACTGCCCGTTAGCTCTGCTGCATCAGAAAGAAGTTTCTCAGTGATGAGAAGAATCAGAAACTGGCTCCGATCTGCGATGTCTCAGCCAGGACAGATTTCCCGATCTTTCCATACTGCACATAGAAAACGATTTGACTGCACATAGAAAACGATTTGACTGCAAATTTATCAGGAGAGAAGATCGTGGACATCTACGCAAATCGGAAAAAGAGGCGGATTCTTCGTAGGACTTACGAAGATTTTTATTCCACTCTTTGTATAGCCAACCAGTCGTAGTTGTAAATGTATTTTAAATGAAGAAGAAAATATATAGGCTATAAATAATTGAAAATGTAGAAAATATGGTATATACGGTGTGTAAAAAAAAAAAAAAAAAAAAAAATCAGAGCTCATGGTCTACCGGTAGGTGAAGAAACACATTCATGAAAGAAAGTGCGTTTTTGAACGAATCTAGTGAGTCAGTGATTTATGATCACCCATTCATAAACACAGTCACTTGCTTCATTCCGGAATGAATCAGCCGTTCGAACGAATCAGTTGAATGATTGATTCAGTGAAAAAAATTAGTGACTTGCCGCTACCTGCTGGTGGTTTCAGTTTCATTTTTAGCGTATCATTTCAGTTATTTAATATTTCTGTATTCAAAATTTTATATTTAAAACTTTAATCTCCACATGGATCTATGAATTTAATTGCACTCATGCCACCTCTGAGCCTCATTAAACGTCTGAAAATGTACCTACAACTATAAACCACTTTTGTGTTCTTCTGTGCCACCTCTGTAGTACAAATTCATTTTTTATTAATACTAAATTCATATGATTGGTAACTTATTTGTCTTGTTCTACTTCTTATTATATTGTTTTAAATAGAATTTTTAAAAAGCTTATAACCATAATTTTTTTAATTTGACAAAGATGAAAATGATGCCATTGCAAAGGTAAAAGGAAAATACCCCGGTAAGTCACTTTAAGGAGTAAAATGTCACCTCGTATTAGGAAGGCTAATTTTTGATCAGAATTTTTGATTATTGATCAGAAGGTGCTCCTAAATTTTTTAAATTAGGAGGACAAGCGCTCCTTAAAAGAAAAGTAAGCATAGAGCCATGTGTAACATATTAGATCCATGCATGAGGTCTTAAAGAGACAGCAGCCTAAATAAACCTGCTGCTGTCTTTCATTATACAGTGAAGACTACCCAGTGTTACTTTACAGTTGAATAGATTATAGTTAGACCTAACTGAAAAAATTTAAGTACTAATAATTCAATTTGTATCTTATCATTTTTGTTTGTGCTATTGATTGTAATTTATTTGTTCTTATTTTAATATTTACTTGTCTTTTTTAGTTATAATAAATTCAATTGTAAGTGCGCGTGAATCTTGGGTGGGGAGGGGGCTGGTCCATGGGAAATAGTCCTGCCACCTCAACTGGAAAATATCCCAGAGGAAACACTGCATACATTTAATACAATTAGAAAAATGCATTTACAAAGGTAAAAAGAATATGCCTCTGTAAATCACTTTGAGTCAAATGTCACCTTGTATTAAGAAGACAAATCTTTTTATCAGAATTGTTTTATTATTGATTAGAAGGTGCTCCTAAATTAGAAGGACAAGCGCTCCTAATTACAAGAAGAAAAACACGGCTCTTAAACTGGGTGTGTGACAGGTATGGCTGTGGAATGGGGTTTGGCCGAGGAAAAATTTTCAGTCAGAAGATTTTTTTTTTTGCTTTAATCCATGATTATGGACTCAGGTTTTGTCCAGAAGCAATGGTTTTAAGTTAAAAACAATTTAATGATGGATTTGTTTCTTACAAACATGCAGCTTTTCATTTCATAAAACATTAATTGATGGACTGGAGTGGTGTGGGTTACTTGTGGATTATTGTGATGTTTTTATCAGCTGTTTGGACTCTCATTCTGACGGCACCCAATCACTGCAGAGGATTCATTGATGAGCAAGTGATGAAATGCTAAATTTCTCCAATCATGAAGAAACAAACGCATCTACATCTTGGATGGCCTGAGGGTGAGTACATTTTCAACCAATTTCATAAAAATGTATTTCTGATAAAAGTGTACATTTTGGCAAACATTCACCCATTTTACACAGAAAGAGACAGAGAGTAAAAAGTAAAGAAAAAGGTATTGGGAACCGTAAATGCATCACCCAGAGTCGGTGTATGTGGCAAAGTGTCCATTTGTGTTTGTCCTCTGCTTTGTGGGCACTGCAAGAAAAATGTGTTTGTTTAGATCATCAATCTAATAAAATCAGTCAGCATTAAGTCTGTGTGAGTATTTCTCTGTGTCAGTGTGTGTATGTGTTTGGGTGTGTTTACACTTACTGTTCTTACGGCGTTGGGTTTTGCAGATGTATGTGAACAGAACAATCCCAATCAGAAAGGCTGACGCAGGAACTGTGTAGAGTAACCAATCAGGTCGAGATCCTAAACGCAAAACACACAAATAAATGAATAAGTGAATCAGCATTTGATTTATAATGACTTAATGTTACACACAAACATACCTGTGTTATGTGAGAGGTTTTTGACTGCTCTGAGATTAGGTTTGCTGTGGGACACATCGTCAAACGTGGTTGTGATAACTTCTGTGTAGCCTGTGGACATGTATGGATGGTCTTTCTTTAGAGTTGAAAATTCACTTCATCATGCTGGTTTATATGAATTTACACATGTGATATAATCAGACACCATGTACACATTACAGAAAAGATTTAACACTGTAAAAATGATTTTTCGAAGTTGTAAATAAAGATTATTGGAGCACATTTTACAAGAAAATACTATTTCAATCTTTCTACTTCAAAATATCTCATGTTTAATCAAATCTTGTCATTTCTTTCTAACTATTTATAACAATATTCAATTTCTGAGTGAAAATTGTTTCAAATTAAATCCATTTTTTCGGTGTACTATCTGAATCAGTTAATTAAAGTGTAATTGATTGCACCAAGAAAAACAAGAAAATAATAGTAGAAACAATTCTCAGAAACATCAGGTCACTATCACTATTAGAGCAAGCATCCTTTGTATAGAAGCACTTAATTTGTCCTTCGTGGACAAATTTGGGCACAAAGGTCTCAGCTGTGATCCCAATTTGTTTTTAAAATAATTGTCACATCACTGTCTTCGATAAAATAAAAACTATCAATTTATGCAATTTTTTATTTATTTACCTCTAAAAGTACAATATTTTTATATAAAATATGCTTATTTTTATGTTATATTTGTGACCCTGGACCACAAAACCAGTATTAAGTCGCTGGGGTATATTTGTAGGAATAGCCAAAAATACATTGTATGGGTCAAAATGATCAATTTTTCTTTTATGCCAAAAATTATTGGGATATTAAGTAAAGCTCATGTTCCATGAAGATATTTTGTAAATTTCCTACCGTAAATATATTAAAACTTAATTTTTAATTAGTAATATGCATTGCTAAGAACTTCATTTGGACAACTTTAAAGGCGATTTTCTCAGTATTTTGATTTTTTTGCACCCTCAGATTCCAGATTTTCAAATAGTTGTATCTCAGCCAAATATTGTCCTATCCTAACAAACCATACATCAATGGAAAGCTTATTTATTCAGCTTTCAGATGATGTATAAATCTCAATTTTGAAAAATTAACACCATTTTGGGGCAAGAATGACAAATTAAGGAGGTTTTTTTTTTTCAACCACTTAACTTTGTTGAATCGAGTCCTCTTTTTTTGTGTGTGTGTGTTCAGGTGGCAAACCTACGAAAAGTAGCCAAGTCTTGAACTGTTCAGATTAAAGAAACTTTTTTTTTTTAAAAAAACAAAATGATTTTGTCCAAATTTGTCCCGAATAACAATTGAGGGTTAAAATAAAAAAATTAATAAAACCAGTTGCTGTTCAGATTGGCTTTTGGATTAAGTCATTTCAACTTAAATTGCTTGTAAAAAAATTGAGTTGAATCTTGTATAACATAAAAAAGGAAGGTGAAATTGGTTAAATTATTTTGATGAACTTAAAGTAATGAAAAAAAAAGTTGCCTTGACTAATTTTTTTAGAGTGGTGTGTTAATTCTGTGATTTTTAACATTTGAATCAAAATAATTGAATTAAAACAAACAGATTTAATTTCTTCTTTAGATCGAAACCTTGTTCTGTTTCATTAGTGAAATTACAAGGAAGAAACACTCTACTGAAGAGAATGTAATGACTTTTGTGAAATTGTGGATTTGTCACTTGGTTTGACAAATTTCTTTTGAAAAACAGCATCATCTTCTAGATGTGCTTCATGTGACACCCTCACACTTTCAGTCTTACTCTGTTTCTTTTCATACACGCTCACAGACAGATCCCAAGGGAGGGACTGCGTGTAGTTTTCTCAGCAGCTGCCACACGCTTCCTTTCTTTAACACACTGCCCAGAAACAAACATTTTCTCTGAAGTGATGTTACAACTGCTGAAGCTCAACCATCAAACATGCACCCAAACTCAGAACTATCCAGCACCAGAAATATATAGATATTTTAGTTTAACTTTTAACTATTTAACTTTAATTAACAGTGTGGAAAAATTGCACGGCAATTAGTAGAGACCAAAAACAACATGCAATGTATTCAGTTCAATGTATTCCATATTTAAATAAGTTTAAATATTTAAACATATACACCCGCAATTACAAAAAAATATTGCTTCAATTCACGCAATCTGTATATTATACGCATAACTATAGGTCTCTATGAGCTACTGTGATAGATACCCCTTTTTCTCTTTTCGAGTGTTATATTAAATGTTGTCCAGATAAACTCCTCCTCTGTCTTTACCTTCAGTGATGGCCTCACCTGTTGTGTTCATCCTGAAGCATCAGAAAGAAAACCTTGATGTACACGCAAAGATGGGCAAACCAGAACTGACAGTAAAAGAAAGGAGGAGAAAGACAGATGTGGCGGAAGAGACGGAAGGAAGGAGTAACAGAGAAAAACATCAAATGTAAAAAAGGAGAAGTGAGAAAGTAAATATGTTGTAAACAATCCTCACATGTACATAACTGTTTTCACAAACTTTCACGTAACTTATGCTTAGCATTTTAATGCATATAGTAATTCAATTAAGTATCATACAGTGCTGTCAAATTGATTAGTCACGATTAATCGCATCCAAAATAAAAGTTCGTTAACATATATGTGTGTGTCGGCCTACTGTGTGTTTAAATACATTACACACACATAGCCTACATGCATATATTTAAGAAATTTATTAAATATATACTTATATATAATATAAATTATATATATAACACACACACACACATATATATATACACACACACACACACACACACTGATAAAAATGATTCTGTGGTGATCTAAATACTGCAGAAAAACAAATATAATTTCTACATGAAAAAGTTAGTTCAGGCAATAATAATAATAAAAAAAGTAAATTCTATATAAAAGTAAATTCTATTCTGTTTAGTAACTTGAGATTTTGTTACATCTGGAGTTCATTTTGACACACGGGCTCAGAAATGATCCAGAGAATGTTACCGTCGTTGTGTATTGTATTGAAGTCTGTGTGTTCGGGTGAGTGCCGCATTACTTATTATAATTATGTACATGTGGTATCTACACAATATCTATTGAATTATTTACGTAGATGTTTCTGAGTAACACATGCACTTTAAAAGCATGGTTTAATTCAGTGCTATTGAGTGAAATGAAAGCTTTGACTAAGTAAAAATTGCTCAGACTTTTACTGGCCAAGCTAAAGTTACTTATTTTCTTTGTTAAATTTAGCCTACTTAACTTAGGTAAGTAGATTTTACTCCACAATAACAGATTAAATTGTACAGAGCAGTAGTAGTAAAATTTAGGCCTACTTAAAATGTGTTAGTGCAAATAAGATTTTATCAAGTAAATCCTTTTTTTTTCAGTGTACATGTAAATATTTCTTATAAATATTTCTTAAAATATAAGTATACACAGCACACACATGTAAACACAAATTTTTATATTAGACGTGATTAATCACGATTAATCGATCTGACAGCACACGCGCGCACACACACACACACACACACACACACACACACACATATATATATATATATATATATATATATATATATATATCCTGCTAGCAATAACAATTCGAATGCTCAACTTAGTGAAGTCATCTGTACTTTTATTGTCTTTTTCTTTCTTCTTCATGCTTCAGACAACAATATCATTTAAAACATAGCCAGAGAATACACAATCACAGATGTGTCTTTACATTAGTAAAGTCCACTGATCCCCTTCTCAAAGTTATATGGGTGGGTGACAAGAACAAGTCCGATTCAAATTTCATCCCCAGATCTAAAGAGATGACCCTGCACCGCTATAAGCACGCGCAGCCGCACTGTGAGATCACCGGGTAGCGCGCGCGGATCCACGAGCAGCGCCTGAGCGCGCGCGAGCCCTGCTGGCAGCGCCACCGGAGGAGCGTGACGCTGACGGACCGCACCGGCTTACAAAACATGCCCTCCGGTAAAGAGCACGAGCGTTCGGCCGAGCACTGCCCCTCTTTGACGTATCGCGGCCAGAAACGCACGCCCAAATCTTTCCACACCGACAGCACCGGGCACCGGGTGTACGACCACAGCCACCGGCGCACTCTGCGCTCCGTTTTCGCCGCCGCTCTGAGACCGGTGAAATCCAGCTGCTGGAACTCACGGGGAATCGCTCCAACGAGACCCATGTCGTCCTCTCGCGTGATTTCGGACCCGTTACCGGGAGTCGGTGGACCGACCGACGAGAAGACGGGGTCAAAGCTGCTGCCGAGTTTCCTCCGCAGCAACCGAGGGGCTAAATCCTTCTCTCCCGGTTCCAGCGCCGGGTCGGGGTCCTCGTGCAGGTCCGGTACCGGCAGATGGTCGCTAGGCGACGGGCGCACGCGCAGCTGAAGCTGAGCGAGCGCGAAGTGAACGGTAACGGACACGCAGAGCACGAGCGCAGGAGACGCCTTCATTTCCATTCAAGTCGAGAAAAGTTAATCAAAACTCCGATTTACTCAAGAAAATATAGGTAAAGTTTAAGAAAGAAAACTTGTTTTGAATCGCAGTTCTTGGTTACAAAATGCTTGTGAGGAACAAATCGTCCAAAACAGTAAGATCGACGCTCCCTATACCCCATAAACTACATTTCACTGACAGATAACTGACTAATTTACTAGAGGTTTTAATGTGAGACTGTGTGCTGCTCTTTGCTAACTGAAGCCGGTCTGCCGGAGAGCGGAGGTTTTCTTTGGAGACGCCAAACGCGTCACGAGCGTCGTCGCCCCGTGGGTTTCAGCTCGACGCGTGTCACCCGCCCGCAGGTGAGCGGACACCCCTCAACACAGAACCACATGAACCTAAACTGCTAAACATTGTCATTTTAGTATTATCTACTGTTCTCTCTCTCTCTCAAAATCAAATTTAAAAAAATCCTTTATTGGCATGACTGTCAAAAAATACAATAGTGCCAAGAAACATATGTGGAGAAATACACTAGTCAACATTTGAAGTGGATCAAAACCTTCCATCAAAGCTGTCCTAAAACCTAAAGCGTTCTTGTCTTAGGACAGCTTTGATGAACTTTTTTGATCCACTTCAAATGACTTGACTACTGTACAATAATAACAATGAAAAGATCATAATAGAAGAAAACATTATAACAGTTTAAACTTAAATAAACAGTGTAATGTGTGAACAATTGAACCACAGTGTTTAACGTATAAACACACACACAGGCTGAGGGTCACTGTGGTGGACAGTAGGGAAACACTCTGAGGTCAGACATAATACATGCATTACACACATTCACATTCATTCCTTGGCAATATAGAATTTTATATTCTTTTATTTCATTGTGACCATACCAGTAATAAAAGACCTGCTGTCTCTCAGGCTGTGAAGTGCATGACATTGTCATTGTAGTATTCATTTTATTATGATTTATACTCACTCTCTCTCTCTCTCTCTCTCTCTCTCTCTCCTTCCTATCTTTTAAGCACTTTGAAACTGCAATTCATGCTTTTATTTCTTCTAGAACTGATTATTGTAATTCCCTGTATCTGGGAATAAACAGTTCTTCAATATCTAGATTACAAATGGTCCAAAATGCGGCTGCACGTCTTTGTAAATATTACTCCTGTGTTAATGTCTTTACATTAGCTCCAGTACGCTTTAGAATTGATTTTAAAGTGCTTTTGCTTGTTTTTAAATGTTTAAATGGCCTCGCTCCCCCACTACCTCTCTGACTTGTGTGAATATCATCCGGAAAGAACTCTTAGAGTTTGTTAACTGTTCCAAAGTCAAAATTAAAATCTAGCGGTGATTGAGCTTTTGCCATAGATATAAATCACAATTAAAAACAACTACAGTTGACCAATGTGCTGTGCAATGTTCTAAAAGACTTATAAAAACATGTATACAAACCAAGCAAACATCAGACAACAAACAACATCACAAGTCATAGGCTATAGTGAAGAGATAAGTTTTTAACTTTGATTTTAAAAATATGTAATGTTGGTGCAGTTCTAATATGGATCGGTAACCAAAAGTTCCAAAGTTTAGGTCCGCACCTGGTCAACTGTAGTTGTTTTTAATTGTGCTTTATAAATAAATTGAGACTTGAGATTCTCTCTCTTGCTCACTCACTCTCTTATTATTAAAATTGTTTTATAATATTGGTTTTATTATATACTATTAAATTACTTTCATGCATGGTGTCAGATATTTGGAATCCATTTTGAAGTTGTAGCACCATTTCCCAACCACCAACTGGTGAACCCCCAAAGTGTGGTCTACGATTCCCTTTAATTGTTGTCTTTGTATCTCTTTTTTGTTTTGAGATATTGCATAATATATTCAGAAAGGCTGAGGGAAGAGGAGATGCACCAAGTACCTAGGATTAAGTGTTAAATCCTTTTATTTTCAGAAAACCAGACAGGTACAAAAGTATTTTTTCAGCTAAATAGGATGCCAGAAATATGTTTCATCCAGATTTTAACTATTTTTCTTGTACGTTTTTTTTTCTTTTCTGTGACAGAAAATATATCTGTCCGCTATAGTGGACGTCATGCACAAAGGATATAATTCTGCCTATGGGCCTATATAGATTCTGCCTTAATTTGTATGTTTAATTACATTTATGATATAATTTATACTTGAATGGTTTTATTTAACAAAAATATTAAATAGTCTTCAGATGTTAACATTTATTGCAATGCTTACAGTCTATTTTTTTTATTAGGTCATATAAAAGTGTACATGTATACTGTATGAGTGCAGATATATGTGTGCATGATTGTGTTTGAGTGTGTGGTGGGAGGGTGTGTATGCTTGTGTGTGTTTGTATTTGTGCTCACATGTGTATGAATAGCCCCATACACACACACATACACACACACACACACACTCTTACACACTCTTTCGTGTTACCTTTTGTTTTTTTACACTTTACTTTTCTGTGCTGTAATGATATAGCTTGTTGTTATTTAATGTTATGTGTATTCATACAATTTGCTTGTAATGTTTTAAAAACGTGTTTTTAAGAGCACACATTAAGTTCTATTGATTCACTTTTTATACCTTTGATGCATGGTGTCCACTAGTGGACAGATATGTAACTCCCTCAACATAAAATATATTGACAAAAAAGTTATTTGCATGATTTTTCACTTGTTTAAAAGTAAAATAATTTAATAATTCATGCATGAAAGGGTAATATACAGTAAAGGGCAGGTTTAGCTCTTTATAAATGAACTACATAATAATTAATCAGTATTATTAATAATTAATAGTAATCATATTTAATAAAGTAATAGATAAATGAACACATTTATCGTATGTTTAATTATTTGATAGTACTGTTTAATACATTTTAGTATGTTTTATAATACATTTTAGGCCTGTACATATTCGCTATTTTATAAATTAGTTTTAATATTGTTAGTTTTTAGTTTAATTTTAGTTCAATTTATAATTAGTATTTAATTTAATTTATTAATTTATTTTAATTTAATTTTGTTTCAGTATGTGCATTTGTATTTTGTTATATTTCTGTTCAGGTTTAATTTTTATTTCAGTTTTGGTTTTAATTACATTTTTGTTTTTTCCAATTAAATTTATTTCTTCCACTTAAGTTTATTTAATTTAGTTGCAAAGCCAACATTTCTAAGTTTTATTTTTTTTTAATTTTCTATTTTATTTTATTTCACTGTGACCATACCGGCAATAAAAGTGTTAGGATTATGAATTTAGTGTAGTCTTTTTCTGTTACGTCTGCCTGTTCCTGTTTTTCTTATATGGTTTTGTTCCTGTTCGGTTTAGCTCTTGAGTTAATTTGCTCGTTAGTCATTACTCCCATCACCTGTTTGCCCCTCGTCAGCTGCCCTAAGTCTCTTTTCTGTTCAGTTTACTGTTTCGTGTTACTTGTGTTTCTGCTACCCAGAGTTATTTCCTTCCCTGTATTCGTGTGGATTATAATTAAAGACATTTTGTGGATTGTCGTCTTCTTCATTGCCTTCCTTGGAGGAACTGTAACAAAAAGACTGTAAAACTGCAGCAAAGTAAAAAAGCAGATAGTGGGACACTTATGCAATTTTACAGTAACATACTATTAAATGTACAGTTTTTTTAGGAGTCTAAAAGAAAATATCATTTTATAAAGTACAAAGAAAAACCATGAATTGACATTTCCAGAATGTTTTTTTTTTCATTAAAATAACTACGTTATCAGTTATGTACGTTAGGGGTTTATCTGAAATCTTATGTTGTTTTAATGTCATGTGTATAATGAAACTCAGCTGTATTCTGTGGGATTCTCAGCTTACTGTATTCACACAGAATAGCTTTACAAGATGTAAATTCTTGTAATAAATAGTAAATTACACAGATTTCCAGGCTCAATGAATCACATTTATAGTTTGCGGTTGATGTTAACGTTCCCTGTGGTATCTGGACCCTAAAGACACTAAAGGTTTGGATGTAGACCGTCTACGTGACAGTGTACGGATACACAGCCTTCAAGTTGACACTCCGTCACACATTGAATGAATGACGCATTTTATCACTTTAAATTAATCAATTAGCTCACTTCTCAACCTCTGACCTATAACGAGCACTGAGTTTATGCCTTAAGGATCTACGTCACTGACACCCCCTTAAAACATCCGCTCACACACACACACAGTAAACACATGCACAAACACACACACCTCACCCACGCGGTTTAATAAATCTAATCATCAGGTCAAGCATGCCAGAGCGGCCTTCAGTGAGGTGATGCTTGAGCTCCTAGACAGACCAAAACAACACACATGCAGAAATATATATCAATACAAACATACATGCAAAAGCCCTTTAACAATATGAGATCATTAGCATTTTTAGGATCTTAACATATCATGATAATTCCTTCACTCTCAAAATTCATTTGGTTTTAGAGGTAATAGTTGTTTAGGATATTATTTGAAATGCACTCTTTAGAAAAGATTATTCATTCTTTCATTCATTCATTAATAAACTTAATATATAATGCATTTGTAATTTAATCATTTTTGTTTGTTTTTATTATTATTATTATTTAATATTTTTTTCAGTAATGTCATAGAAAAAAACATTTTTTTTTATTCTTCAAAGAACCTTTTTTTTCATTTTTTCACTATAAAGAACATTTTCTGCAAATTTGTGAATTAAAAATTCCTATCTTGTTTTTAATGTTCTTTATTGGAATATATTGACGTCTTCTAAAAGTACAGTAGTTGTCATTAATATCTCTGTATTTTCCTGTTTGTTTTATTAATATACAGACAGGTTTAGTTTTAACTGAACTGTTTAATAAATTAAATGAAACAATTTAAATTAATTACAACTATTTAAATGAATAATTAATTAATAATTATAATTATTAATTAAAATAATGACTAATAACATTCATATTTATTATAATAGTAATAATATTTAATAATTTAATAGCTAATACTTTCGTAGTACATTTCATTAATTAAATGATAGTATTGTTTAATACATTTAGAATAATGTTATACTATGCTTTATATTTGTGTTATTCCTTTTTACATTATGATATTTTTGTTCTCTGTTTTTCCTTTTAATTTTAACCCTTGATTAATTTCAACTCTTTGGTTATAAACAGCATTCTAATGCTTAAAATTTGTGTTGCGTTTGCCAATAATGCTCATTAATGCGCTTGTTAGGAGCTCCTTAACATGTAGGCTATCAAATGGAAAATGTATTTCATTTAAACGAAGTACCTGCTTGAGCAAACAAACTTCAACAACATAACAACTGCAGCATAACCTCAAATACACTGACATGTTGTTTTAGTAATGAAGAGAGCTTGTTTGCTCTGTTTTTCTTAATGTGTGATGTTGTGAATGTGAGAGGCCAGCTGTCTGACACAGGTTAGAGGTTGGCGGGAAATGACGGCGCGTGTTTGGCCCTGCAGGGCTGTTCTCAACAGTAATGACGCAGGTGTGAGGGGTTTGTGTCTGACGGTAAAGCCGGCAGCTCACATCTGTCCTTTGATATTAATGTGCACCGAAAACAATGTGTAGCCTCACCGCACACAGAGCGGCTGAGATGAAGTAACCTGTGCTTGACATTATTAGTGTCAGTGGCTTACAGATACACACAAGTGAATGAACGGCACTCTGTTGTCATTTTGGATAAGTTTCCATACTACATTTGCCTTGTATTTGACTTGCTTTGATTTTGTGTGTTATTGTTTACATTTGTGTATAGACAAATCCTATTCAGAAAAGTTACAAAATCTGTGTTGTGCACAAAATTCTACTTTTGTTGACCACACATTGATCTGTAGTGAGATATATTGGCATATGGGGTACGTTGTCACACAGAGAACCTGCTGTTCATTGACACTGTTTTGAAAAGATTTTTTTAAAATATAAAATACAAGTAAACATGCCATTTTCTACAACATCTGAATTTATTTATTGGATTTTTCGCTAAATGAAAAACAGTAAAGTAACTATATATAACTGTGTGTGTGTGTGTGTGTGTGTGTGTGTGTGTGTGTTTTAGTGCTGTCAAGCATTAATCGCATCCAAAACAAGAGTTTTTATTTACATAATATACTGTGTATATTTATTATATAAATACAAACACATGCATGTATATATTTAAGAATAATATGTTATGTTTATATATTAAATACATATATAATATAAAATATAATAATATAAATATATAAATGTATATACATGTAAATATCTTCAAAATATATACTGTATGTGTGTGTATATATACATAATAAATAAACACAGTACACATACATATATTATGTGAACAAAAACTAAAATCGCAGTTAATTGTTATATATAACAATTATATATATATATATATATATATATGATTATATATAATGAAATAACATTATATGATTATATATAAAACAAATATATGACAATATATTGCAATTAATTAATTCATGTTTTTAATGGTTTTATACTATTACAAATACAGCCAGGGGGTACATTAGACAACAATACATTAATACATTATTATTAAAAACAAAATGTTTACAAATCATACATTTTACAGCGTTCGTATTTTTCAAGCATGAATTTTTTTTAGATGTTCTGAGCTTCTGTCTTCAAAATTTAAATGAAATTATATATTCATATTTATTCTTTTCATTTGTGTCTGAGGTTTTAAAGTTTTAAACACGATTGGAGCGCGTGTATTTTGGCCACGCCTCCTCATCAGCTGACAGCGCGCGTGACACACTGTACTGACTTCCCAGCAAACACAAGCGAGCGGAGCATCAGAGTAAAAGTATGTGAATTAACGGTAAGTGCGTTTTTAAAACTGCAACCGGTGATCACGTCCCTGTCATGATCCGGTATCTGTAAGATGAGTGAATGAAGCGTTTGATCCGCACTTCCGGTGTTTTTGTTTACCTTCTGCTGTAACAGTGTAAAAGCATCTCTTGTTTTAAAAACTGTGCCATTATGAATGCTGAATAATGATAAATAACAAAAATATGAATAAAGCAGATGTTGACAGAGCTGGTTGTCCGTTTACATTGGAGGTTTTTTTTGCCTGGAAAATATGTTTGACAGTACAAAGTTAAATACTGTGTCATAAAAAGAGATAAAATGTGTTCAAAAGGGCAATGATTGTTAGGTCATTGTATTTCATGGATGTCAAGTCAGTTCATTTGTATAGCACTTGTAATAAAACATATGAAAAAGTACCTAAAATGTGCACATTATTGGCGTTTTCATAATTATATAGGTGCCAAAGAATAGGCTAATCATAGAATATTGCCTTCAGAAAGTGTGCATCATACAAACTTTTATTCTTTTTAATAATATTTTGTGGAAGTACTTTCTGTTTTGCATGCAGTCTGTTTGGGTTTGAGATGTCCAATTAATAATTTAGATCAAAATGATTCATTTGGAAACCTTGCATTACTGCATTACATTATTTAAGTTGTCACAATACATAATAATGACGTTTTGTTTTCTTATGGAAGTATTTTCTGTTTTTGTGTGTGTGTGTGTGTGCGTGCGCGCGCGTGCATGCATGTGTGAGTGTTGAAGATGTCCAGTGGATAAAATCAAACCAAATGATCCACTAGCAAGATCTGATAGTTCTGGTTTCTCTTCACAGGGTGTTTTTAAGTGTCGGAGTGGGATTTCGGGAGAGATGCCGTCCAATAAGAGTGTCTCAGATGCCCCGATCACACAGTTTGTGAACTGCAGGATACTGAAGGATCACAAGCTTCAATGGTAACATATGATGACACACCTCTTATTTCTTTACAATTATGATTATAATTTTATATTACAATTTTCTTAATGCAAGAAGTTTGTTGCAAACAGTACAGATTCACATGCATTCTCACATATTAGACTGCCCTTTACAATGTTGGAAAATATAAATGTTAAATGCTAATGACTTGGTGTAATTATTTGTTCCATATAAAAAGCTGGTTAAAACATTAAGAGCTGTAATTGACTCCAGATCAAATCTGCACATTTTCTACTGTGATTTTGAAAGGAAAACTTTGTGTTTGTAGGGAAGACCTGTGGGTTCGTGAGGGCAAGATTTTGAACCCAGAGAAGCTGTTCTTCGATGAGGAGGGTTTTGCGGATCACAAAGTTGACTGCGAGAATAAAATCATTGCACCTGGATTCATAGATGTACAGATAAATGGTAAACAAGCCCAGCGTAAGACTAATGTTCACTGACCAAAATTATAAATGCAACACTTTTGTTTTTGCCCCCATTTTTCATGAGCTGAACTCAAAGATCTAAGACTTTTTCTATGTACACAAAAGGCCTATTTCTCTCAAATATTGTTCACAAATCTGTCTAAATCTGTGTTAGTGAGCACTTTTCCTTTGCCGAGATAATCCATCCACCTCACAGGTGTGGCATATCAAGATGCTGATTAGACAGCATGATTATTGCACAGGCGTGCCTTAGGCTGGCCACAATAAAAGGCCACTCTAAAATGTGCAGTTTTATCACACAGCACAATGCCACAGATGTCGCAAGTTTTGAGGGAGCATGAAATTGGCCAGAGCTGTTGCCCATGAATTGAATGTTCATTTCTCTACCATAAGCCATCTCCAAAGGCGTTTCAGAGAATTTGGCAGTACATCCAACCAGCCTCACAACCACAGGCCACGTGTGACTACACCAGCCCAGGACCTCCACATCCAGCATCTTCACCTCCACCTCCAAGATTGTCTGAGACCAGCCACTCGGACAGCTGCTGCAACAATCGGTTTGCATAATCAAAGAATTTCTGCACAAAGTGTCAGAAACCGTCTCAGGGAAGCTCATCTACATGCTCATTGTCCTCATCGGGGTCTCGACCTGACTGCAGTTCGTCGTCGTAACCGACTACGTAACCGGGCAAATGCTCCCATTCGATGGCGTCTGGCACTTTGGAGAGGTGTTCTCTACACGGATGAATCCCGGTTTTCACCGTACAGGGCAGATGGCAGACAGCATGTATGGCGTTGTGTAAGTAAGCGGTTTGCTGATGTCAGCGTTGTGGATTGAGTGGCCCATGGTGGCGGTGGGGTTATGGTATGGGCAGGTGTATGTTATGGACATCGAACACAGGTGCATTTTATTGATGGCATTTTGAATGCACAGAGATACTGTGACAAGACCATGAGGCCCATTGTTGTGCCATTCATCCACGACCATCACCTCATGTTGCAGCATGATAATGCATGGCCCCATGTTGCAAAATCTGTACACAATTCCTGAAGCTAGAAAACATCCCAGTTCTTTCATGGCCAGCATACTCACTGGACATGTCACCCATTGAGCATGTCTGGGATGCTCTGGATCGGCGTATACGACAGCGTGTTCCAGTTCCTGCCAATATCCAGCAACTTCACACAGCCATTGAAGAGGAGTGGACCAACATCCCACAGGCCACAATCAACAACCTGATCAACTCTATGCGAAGAAGATGTGTTGCACTGCTTGAAGCAAATAATGGTCACACCAGATACTGACTGGTTTTCAGACCCCCACCCGGACCCCACCCCAATACAGTAAAACTGCACATTTTAGAGTGGCCTTTTATTGTGCAATAATCATGCTGTCTAATCAGCATCTTGATATGCCACACCTGTGAGGTGGATGGATTATCTCAGCAAAGGAGAAGTGCTCACTAACACGGATTTAGACAGATTTGTGAACAATATTTGAGAGAAATAGGCCTTTTGTGTACATAGAAAAAGTCTTAGATCTTTGAGTTCAGCTCATGAGAAATGGGGGCAAAAACAAAAGTGTTGCATTTATAATTTTGTTCTGTGTGTATATATATATATTTATTTATTTTTTTATTCCATGGTCTGTCTGAATACTGGATTCTGATTGGCTGGCAGGTATGCATTAAAACCGTTTAATGTACAGGTAGTTCCAAGTCAGTTTAATCACTGTTCCATATTAATGTGCTGCTTTAATTAATGCACACTAACCAGCACACATCACTCGCACACACACACACAGAGAGGGAGAGGGAGAGAGAGAGAGAGACTGAGTTCGGAGATCGCAGATCACGCACAGAAACTTGTTGTCAATGCTGCCCTGGGACTTTTATTAATAAAATAGCCTAGATACTAGATCGCTACATTATATTCCTGAGCAACAAGGTGGTAAACTCACTATTTTTGAAGTAACTAAACACGGCTTTACGCACAGACGCAGGTAACGCGCACACAGTTGCATCTCTCTCTCTCTCTCTCTCTCGATTGATAATTAATTCAAATAAATGCTATAATTCATTCAAATAAATGTGATCTTACTGCACTATTTCATCTCTGTGTCTGATTTGAAGCGGGTAGAATGCTAGCGCTAACGAGCCTTAACTTACGAACATAACTGTCATTTTTATCCTTCTGGTCAAATATTGCACTGCAATCAGCAATCTCCATTTAGCTGTGCAAAACAGTTCATTGTGCTGCTGGATGTTGTAAATTAGAATTTGTATTCAAATTATTTTACATTTATTAAAGTACTAATAATCACACTAATTTGTACCGCAATTGTTTTACCGTTTACTGCACTTTAAGTGGGTCACACATCAGACGTGAAGCGCTGCAGCTAATGCACTGAAGTCTCGCACAAGTCTTTCTTTCCAAGAAAACTCAATTTAAAACCAGAATATATTGAAATAAATTAGGTTAAATATTTCAAGAGGGTTACAAACGGGTACGTTTAGGGTTAGGAGTTTGTTAGGACAATGATTAAGTGTATACAATTAAACAACTAAATAATTCTTTAAAAATAATAATATACAGAATTGAATAGCAAGTGCTATAAAATAGTATGAGCCACTAATACATACATACATACATACAAAAAATAAATAAAATAAAATAAAATAATAATAATAAAAAAAATTTAAAAAAAACTATAGGGTCCTAGAAATGAGGTCCTGAAACTGCAGCCTCCGGTATTGCAGGAATACCCTACTCACAACAACAGCCTTATTGAAAATGCACATTGATTCTCTGCCAGCCGGAGGCGCTTTTGGAACTTTCCCCGGTAACGGCAGAACACAAAGCAGCCCAGCACCGACATTGAAATGTGCAGCGATCATATTTATTTAATAAAATCATAGCCTTTTGAAGTTTAATTGTCACTTTCAGCTGTATAGCAATTCTGGTCCGTTCCTAAATTTAAGACCTCTTGAAATCCGAATTAAGACTTTCTTGTACAATTTAAGACTTTTTAAGGACCCGTGGGAACCCTGACATATATATATATATATATATATATATATATATATATATGTATGTGTGTGTGTGTGGTTAATTAATGTTTTACTAGGATCATTTGATTTTTGCCAGACTATTTGTATTGTATATATTTCTCCAATAATTTTTTTTTTTTAAAAACTGAACAAAAACTTTGTTTTACTGAACAAATAGCTCTTTCTTTTACTGAACAAATAGCTCTTTCTTTAAATAAATTAAATTAGAATCATTTTGTTTCTTTGAATTTGCTTCATAAAAAAAAAAAAAAAAATCTACCTCTGCTCTAAACTATAGGAAGCCCCTTTACATTAGGCCTACTTTAAGGTTATAATTAATAACAGAACCCAAACTTAAATTTTAATTACTATTTATTTTTAACTATAATAACACTCATGTAAATTGTACTCAACGTAGTTTTTAAATTTACTTCTAAATTATACAATTTTTATTTGTTGTTGAACTATATCATTTACACAGTGACTGTCATAAATTGTTTCATAAAAGATTTATTTAAATATAGCTTACATTAAATAATTAAGACGTCACTAACAGGTAAAGTAAAATATGAGTACTGTCGTCAGAACTGAGGGGTTTACAGTGATCTGTCATGCTGCATCAAAGAGTGCCAAAATGGCATTTATTGTCTGAATTTCCTGAAAAAATTGAATGATTTTTGTCATTTAGTCTCCAGCGCCACCATTTTCCAGAACTGCAACCTACCTGGAGTCTCCAGAAGTGCATTGTGTCACATTATCAGACTTTACTTGGGTAAAAAATCCTAAAAAATGACCCTCACTTAAAAAGAATAACATGCTGAAGTGTTGTGAAATATATTAAGACTGATTTTTTTATAGGCATTATGGACAGATAAGTTGAGAGTGACTCTTAAAGGACCAGCACCACATCCTCTTGTACCACTGTTTGAAGAATTTATCTTCCAGAATCTGGCAGTAAGTTTTAGGAGCTCATTTTTATTCCATCTCCTATCCTGAAAAGTCTGTCTTGCAGGATTGACTAAAAATGAGCTCCTAAAACTTTTAAAATGTATTCTATTGAAAAGTGTAAATCACTTATTGCAACTATTTGTTTATTGAATAAAATCAATGTCAAATCTGCAATCATGCTGATATTCGGGAAACAACATTCTACTGGTCGTCTCATGTTGTGACTGTTGCTGTCAAATACATTATTCATGATCAACTGAGGCAGTTCAGGTGTTTGTATTTCTGTATTTTTTTTTTCTTTTTCTTTTTTTAAATTGCTGATTATTTTTTTCTTGGTCTTTAACAAAACCTTAAAACCATAAATAAAATAATATTTGTAAAACATTCATCAGTATCAGTAGGACAGTAAAAAAACATGTTTAATAAAAATTTCATTTTTTGAAATGAGTAAAAAAACCCATTGTCACTCTGTGACAGGAATTAAAAAATGTTACTTGTAAAAACAATAACATTACATTCAGAACATTGTCACTTAGTGATGGGAATTACAAAACGTTATTTCTAAAAATAATAACATTACATTCAGAACATTGTGACTTATTGTCACTCGGTGTCACTTTTGTCATTACTTTAACTCCATGTTAAAGGTTGTTCCTAACAAAGTCTCTGATGTTTGAACTGTCCTGTTTTGTAGGACTGGATGCTCACACATTTTGCAGACCTCAAATTCTCTCATTGATGCCAGGTGACCTTTACTGATGTGAGATTTTAAGTGTCGCATTACAGCGTTCACCTCTGCTTTTGTCCATGGTCTTTTGGGTGTCTGCTTTCTTCTGCTAGAGACTGAAAACAAACAAGACGAAAAAATTGTTAGCATTACTGACTACCATTTTTAAGTTATGTGCCTTTTAACCAGAACTGGTTCACTGGCTGAACTAATACAAAGAATTGTCTAATTAAAGGGGACCTATTATGCTCCTTTTCACAAGATGTAAAATAAGTCTCTGTTGTCCCCAGAGTGTGTATGTGAAGTTATAGATCGAATACCCAATAGATCATTTTTATAGCTTGTTTAAGTTTTACTGTATGAGCCAAAACGCGCTGTTTTTGTCTTTGTCCATTTAAATGCAAATGAGCTGGTTCTCCTGGCCCCCTTTTTAGAAGAGGGTGGAGCTTCTAAAGCTAATGCTCTCGCCGCCGGTACACTGGCAACACACAACAATCTCATGCACTGAAACTGTCAGAAACTCTCAAGCGATCGACTCACATTGCTTTCATATGCATTTTTCAACTACCACGTTCCGATTTACAGTCGTTCTGGTAGCATGTGATGGCAGCATCAGTGAAAACACGCAGAGACAATGGTAGCTTTAGAAACATTAGCCTTACAGAGTGCCAAGAAGCTCTTTCAGAAAGGCAATTTGAAAAATATGAAGCGCTGACTTTGTCTGAATCTGACGTTCGCGCACAAAGCGTCATCAGAATCAGACTTTGCAAAAATCCAGTTTTGTAATGACCCTTGTTTGTGAGGCAGTCCGGTGTAAAATGATTGGCATGACTTTATCAATTTTTTTTGGTACATTTCCTTCGAAAATGAAACTTAACCACAGTGTCCTTAGTGGCTCAGATAGAGGGAGTCTATGGAACTGTATACCTCCAGTAATGACAGACCACTGCTTCTCACTCAGTCCTATGTCTATGCTAATAGGGCAGAAAGCGTCACAAATGGGTGGGACTTTTTCCCTATGGTGACGTGTACGTAGGGAGAAATCTGGAATTGCTTGTTCTGAGAGACTGATTTATTGGGATTATAAAAAAAAATGAGTGGGTGGATTTTTATCATTACAGGCTGGTTGTTTTCACACAACTCTGTTCAAACACCTTATAAAAGTGATTTTTGCATAATAGGCCCCCTTTAAGTAATGTTTACTCAAATTGAGCATGACTGTGTTTGTATTTAAGAACAGGTAAGCCAACTCAAAATTATGTGGGATTGTATGCCCATATGGCTACTTGCATAATTAAACCTATTAAACAGTGTTGAGAATTAGGAAGTTAGTGTTAATCTCCTTTAATCTAGTAATTACTTCTTTAGTGTTAATGTTCTTGTTGTGATATTTTATTAAAAATATATGGTATGGCTATAACCATAATCAATATACCGATCAATATGGTGATTGTTTCAATGGTTGCTTCAATATTAGATGTCTTAATATAGGCTGAGTCTTAGGTGCCCCCTAATGGGCATGTATGGTACTTTCCATTGGGCAGCACCAATGAACTGGAATGAACCAGTGAACTTTGGGTGACTTCCAAGAATATGTCAAGGATGGCACAAACAAGTATGATGAATGGCCATGAGGACACCTGTATCTAGGGAGAGAGGATGAGACTAAGGTTGAAATGGAAAATGGTTCAAACTAGCGGGAGTCTACGATTACCAAGAGGAGTATGAATTCATTGTAGCAAAACTAATGGGGTAAGACCAATCAGAGGCCGAGTTGTCAATTTTTGGTTAAAAAGACTGATAAGAACAAGGTATAAGTATGGTTGCCCGGACAGACAAAGACTCAGTCATCTCGGCTTTGTTGCTGTGTTCAATAAAGTCTTATTTTGGCATCTGGAACTCTGCTTCTTGAGCTTTATTGACAGATTTGAGAAGACCATTGTTTGTTCCACAACATTCTTTAAAAAACAGTTCACTGCTGAATCACATTTAGTAGCAATAAGAGAATTTCAATTTAGATCATTTTATAATGAGTGTGAAACTAAATTGACAAAAGTGTTAACAAACCTCTTTAGCAGAAGTGACTGCTTTCTGTCATGGCTGGAGTGACAGGCACAAAGCTGAAGCAACTGGATTATTAGTATAATTACTTTAATAACATTCAGAAATGTTCTGCCTTGCACAGTTCCTGCTCACAGCAAGAACGCCATGGCAAGTCATGTCCTCCATAATCATATGTTATCTCTTCATCTTTATTTATGTCTTTTACAGCAAATAAACAAAGATGAGGCTTTCCTTCCAATTCAATTTTTTTAATTTTGCCATTTGGCTTTTGACTGTCATTTACTAGTCTCCCAAGAGAGTCATCATCAAAGGAGGCATCAATGCTATATGGGAAAAAAAATGTAATTGTTACAAATGTTCACTAAAGTTATGCTCTAGAAAGGAATACCATCATTAGTAATCACTTTAACCTGCCCCAAAACTGTGTGTGGTATTTCAACCCTATCTCACAGTGAATTAGTACGAATTAACCAAGTGGCGAAATCATATAATATAGTACGAGCTGGGTTGTATGAAATCATATGATCATATCGAATCATATGTTTGGGGGCGGGAGGGGATACATTACCAAGAGTCAAGTCAGACATTCGACAGTCATAATTGACGTTAACACACAGGGAAAATGTGTTACGGACGCCTCACAGATCCAAAAATAATGTTTTATGTTTTGATTAAAAGATAGCATTAAACGTCAGCGAAACCCTAAGAATTCACAACATTTTTTACAATAGTGCTCTCATTATAACGTTATGTATAGGACTGATTATTGTTCTGCATTTCTGTTTTGAGCTGCACGTGCTGAAGATGACCAGT
>JAFVLL020034355.1:49316-76328 GCA_021397915.2 Tor tambroides
CAAAAATCATTAGGATATTAAGTAAAGATCATGTTCCATGAAGATATTTTGTAAATTTCCTATTGTAAATATGTCAAAACTTAATTTTTGTTTAGTAATATGCATTGCTAAGAACTTCATTTAGACAACTTTAAAGGTGATTTTCTCAGTATTTTGATTTTTTTGCACCCTCAGATTCCAGATTTTCAAATAGTTGTATCTCAGCCAAATATTGTCCTATCCTAACAAACCATTCATCAATGGAAAGCTTATTCATCTCAGCTTCAAAATAAATATCCTTATGACTGGTTTTGTGGTCCAGGGTCACATATAATGTTTACTATTAATTAGGAAAAATCATGTCAATTAAATTAATAAGTATACTATGATCAATTTCAGACCATTTTCAGCCTCTTTAGAGCTGTATAATACAGAGTTATTATCATTAGCTAAAACTAAAATTATTAAAACATTTTTGCTAACTAAAATAAATCCAGTAAGTATATAATAATATAATATTTTTTTAAAAATTCTAAATTCAACATGTACTGATTGTATATAAAAATATATATAAAGTATTGTATCCTCACTGACCCGTATCTGTCAAATTGCTAGGCAGTTGTAGGGTGTTGTGATGTTTCTCTGACCCCGCCACTTCCTCTTCCCCAATTGCATCCGGGTTAAGATAATCTAAAATCAACAGCCATTTAATTGCACAGTAAAACCACTCACATAATTACTGTTGGTCAGGATGTACCTTCATCTGCGGAAACATAGTATGTGACTTTGTCTTGATTGCTGTAGATAGCTGCCTCAACATTCTCATAGGACTGCGTCTCATCTGTCGAAACAAGCAACAAAATACTGACTGGGCTTTCTTAAGGTTTATTTTTGTTATATGTCAATCATCTTTTTTTATAAAGAGATATTATTGAAAACTATGGTTTGAGATTTGAACACCATAGTATTTACCCTTCTTGTTGTTTTCAGCACTCTCCATATACCTTTTAGTACCGCTCTTAATGTACCTGTGACAACACACATTCAAAAACATGAAATAACCATCTTCTTTAATTGTTTTCCAGGACAAAAATGAAGGATTTAATAGTAATAGCTTACCCAAAAGTGAAAATACTCACCCTCAGGCCCTCCAAGATATAGATGAGTTTCTTTGTTCATGGGAACAGATTCAGAGAAATTTAGCATTACATCACTTGCTCACCAATGGATGCTCTGCAGTGAATGGGTGCCACCAGAACAAGAGTCCAAACAGCTGATAAAAACATCACAATAATCCACAAGTAATAAGCCCCACTCCAGTCCATCAATTAATGTCTTGTGAAATGAAAAGCTGTGTGTTTGTAAGAAACAAGTCCATCATTAAGACGTTTTTAACTTTAAACCATTGCTGCCTGCTACAATATGAGTATCCATGATATAGATTTCTAGGGAAAAAGCCATCTTATCTGAATCAGGAGAGAAATATGCAATATAAATGCAGATCAAGTACAACTGAAAACAGTTGAAAAAGTTCTAAACAAATATATTTGTGGATTTTGGTGTGAGAGACAACAAGGGATGGACTTTTTCACTGGAGGAAGCATTATTGTGGATTATGGACTTTGGCCAGAAGCGATGGTTTAAAGTTAAAATAACGATGGATTTGTTTTTTACAAACACGCAGCTTTTTGCTTCACAAGGCACTAACTGATGGACTGGAGTGGTGTGGATTACTTGTGATGTTTTTATCAGCTGTTTGGACTCTCATTCTGACGGCACCCATTCACTGCAGAGGATCCATTGGTGAGCAAGTGAAGTAATGCTACATTACTCCAAATCTGTTCTGATGAAGAAAGAAACTCATCTACGTCTTGGATGGCCTGAGGGTGAGTACGTTTTCAACCAATTTTATTAAAGTTATTTCTGATGTATTAACCCATTTTACACAGAAAGAGACAAAAGAGTAAGAAGAAAAGAGAAGAAGTGTTGGAAAACGGAAATGCATCACCCAGAGTCGGTGTACGTGGCAAAGTGTCCGTTTGTGTTTGGCCTCTGCTTTGTGGGTGCTGCAAGAAAAATGTGTTTGTTTAGATCATCTCTTACTATTTAGGACCATCATACAGTAAATCAATAAACTACAATATATCAGTAATCAGTCAGCATGAAGTGTGTGTGTGGAGTATTTCTCTGTGTCAGTGTGTCTATGTGTTTGGGTGTGTTTACACTTACTGTTCCTGCGTCGTTGTGTTTTGCAGACGTACAAAAACAGAACAATCCCAATCAGAAAGGCTGATGCAGGAACTGTGTAGAGTAACCAATCAGGTCGAGATGCTAAACACAACCCACAAATAAATGAATAAGAGAATCAGCACCTGATTTATAACGATGTAAGGCTATACACACAAACATACCTGTGTTATGTGAGAGGTTTTTAACTGCGCTGAGATTAGCTTTGCTGTGGGACACGTCATCTAGCATGGTTGTGATATCTTCTTTGTAGCCTGTGGACAGGAATAATGGCCTTTCTTTAGAGCTGAAAGTTCACTTCATCATGCTGCTTTACATAAATTTACACATGTGGTATAATTAGACACCATGTACATATTACAGAAAAAAAAATATTATTAGAATACTGTAAAAAGTGATTTTTTTTTTGAAGTTGTAAATAAAGATTATTGGAGTACATCAGTTTTTCTACTTCAAAATTTTCATGTTTTATTAAATGTGTTGCTTGTCATTTCCTTCTAACTATTTATGAAACTTACTAGCAATTTCTGAGTGATTTTTATTTTTAAGTGTACATCTGAATCACTTGATTAAAGTGTAATCAATTGATTACACCAAGATAAAACTTTTTATTGAAGTACATGAAAATATCACTATCACTACTCGTTTTGATTGTCTGTTTTTAAGCCATTTCAACTTAAATTGCTTAAAAATTTTTAGTTGAATCTTGCGTAACTTAAAAAATGAAGTTGAAATTGATTAAATGATTTTGATTAACTTAAAGTAATGAAAAAAACAAAAGTTGCCTCGACTTTTTTTTAGAGTGATGTGCTAATTTTGTGATTTTAACATTTGAATCAAAACAACTGAAATAAAACAGATTTAATCTAAAATCTAAAAATTGTTCTTCATTATTAGTGAAATTATAAGGAAGAAGCACTCTTTTGAAACAAATGTAATGAGTTTTGTGCAATTGTGGATTGGTCATTTGCAAATTTCTTTTGAAAAACAGCATCATCTTCTACATCTGCTTCTTGTGAAACCCTCACACTTTCAGTCTTATGCTGTTTCTTTTCACACACGCTCACAGACAGATCCCAAGGGAGGGACTGCGTGTAGTTTCTCAGCAGCTGCTACGCGTTTCCTTTAACACATTGCCCAGAAATGTTTGCAACTGTATTTTCCCTAAAGTGATGGTTACACTTCTGAAACTCTAACCATCAAACATGCACCTCTAACGCAGAACTATCCAGCACCAAAAATGACATTTTAGACTTTAAATAACAATGTGGAAAAACAACAAAAACAACATTCAGTGTATTCAATTCAATGGATTCCATGTCTAAATAAGTTGTAGTTTAATACGTTTAAATATTTAAAAATCAACACACACCCACAATTACAAGAAACTCTTGCTTCAGTTCACAAAATCTGTATATTATATACAAAACTATAGGTTTGTATGAGGTACTGTGATAGATACCCCGTTATATTAACTGTTGTCCTAATAAATATCAGCACTTTACTAACTCTTCCGCTGCCTTTACCTTCAGTACTGGCCTCGCCTGTTGTGTTCATCCTGAAGCATCAGAAAGAAAACCTTGATGTACACGCAAAGATGGGCAAACCAGAACTGAGAGTAAAAGAGAGGAGGAGAACGACAGATGTGGCGGAAGAGACGGAAGGAAGGAGAAACAGAAAAACATCAAATGTACAAAAGGAGAAGCGAGAAAGTAAACATGTCGTAAACACAGTCCTCACCCAACATGTACATAACTGTATATAATCAACTTTATATATATATATATATATATATATATACATATATAAATAAGATGCTGTAAAATGAGTATTCTGTCAAAAATAATGTCATAAATAGATTCTCTTTATCAATTAACTTCTATTAACTAAATTAAATCAACATTTGGTGTGACCATCCTTTGCATTTAAAGCAGCTTTTGCTCTAGGTGCACTTGAACATAATTTTTCAGGTAGATTAGCAGGTAGGTTTCTTGAAGCATCTTGGAGACGTTGCCACAGTTCTTCTGGATTAGGGTGGGGAAAACGCCCCTCCCCCCTACTGTTTTTCCCAAAATACTCACTAGATAAAGTCAATATACATTTTTGTCATAACTATGGACTACATTAACAAGAGGGATGTAGACGTATTCACCATGAAGCCTGATGTATCTTAGAAAAAAAAGCATTTCACAGTAAGTGATCTAATTTTCAGCAGTAAGAAAAAAATGTTTTAAAGGGGTCATGAACTGTGAAACCAAAATTCACTTGATGTTTTGATATATAAGAGGTCATTGTGCTATAAAAACATCCTGTAAGTGTCAGAACTCAAAACTTTGTTGTTAGTCTAAAAACAGCTTATATTAGGCTCGTTTGAGATGCACTTAGCCTTGTCTGAAATTTAGGCGAGAGTAGATGGCTGCAGAGAGAGGAGTGAAATAAGTGCAGTCAAGACGGACAGTTCTGACCTCTCGAAGTGTAACAGATAACTACAAGATCAAGGGAAGATATTGCGTTATTCACGCTCATGCGCTGTGTTGCTGATAAAAATTCAATAATTTAGGTTCTGTTGCTTTAATATGGAAATAAATATGATGAACAAGACACTCAAAGTACTTACTATTTATTTCCAATTGAAAAATGCATTTATCATTAATTTTTACTGTAATACAAATATGTAGGGAATTTTTTAAGAAATATGACAACAATCAGATATCTCAGAGATTGCACTGTCATAGTGATTGGGAATATTCATGCATCATTTTTTGATTTTGCTCAAAGGAAAGGACAGCTTGTGGAATGTTCAATTTATGATGTAATAGTGTGGTTAAGCACCACCTCCACAGAAGAAGATCAACCCTGCTTCTACATCACTGCCTGTTTAGCCCCGCCCACAGATTCTACATCACTGCCTGTTTAGCCCCGCCCACCGATTCTACATCGTGTCTGTTTAGCCCCGCCCACCGATTCCACATCGTCTCTGTTTAGCCCCGCCCACCGATTCTACATCGTCTCTGTTTAGCACCGATTCGTGCATGAAGTGTAAGCAAGGAGAGAGGTATGGAAGCCCGTTTCCACCACTGAATTAATAAAAAATAAAAAAGGTTATTGCGACTTTTTATCTCACAATTCTGACTTTTTTTCTCAGAACTGTGAGATATAAAGTCAGAATAACGAGATATAAACTGGCAATTCTGAGAAATAAACTCACAATTGCTAGATATAAAGTCACAATTCTGAGAACATATCAGTCTTTTTTCCCCTCAAAACTGGACTTTATAACTCGCAATTGCGACTTTATATCTCACAATTCTGAGAAAAAAAAGTCATAATTGTGAGATAGAAAGTCGCAATAACCTCCCTTGGTAGGCTACGAATGTAATTTTTGTTAAAAACCTAATAAGATGAAAACTCTGGACATTTTCTTTATAATTGATGTCATTGTCACTAAAACTATGATAACTATTTTGGACACATTTAACTTTTGTTTCACAGAAAAAAACACAGTCCTTAAGGGGGCGATCTGTATGTAATAGCAATAACAATTCAAATGCACAGCTTAGTGAAGTCATCTACTTTTATTGTCTTTTTCTTTCTTCTTCATGCTTCACACAACAAGATAATTTAAAACATCGTATAGCCAATGAATACACAACCACAAATGTCTCTTTCCGTTAGTAAAGTCCACTAATCACCTTCTCAAAGTTACATGGGTGGGTGACGAGAACAAGTCCGATTCAAATTTCATCCCGGAAACTAAAAAAATGAATAAGTGATTCTATAAGCACGCGCAGCCGCACTGTGAAATCACCGGGTAGCGCGCGCGTATCCACGAGCAGCGCTTGAGCGCGCGGCAGTGCCACCGGAGGAGCGTGACGCTCACGGACTGCACCGGTTTACAAAACATGCCCTCCGGTAACGAGCACGAGCGCTCGGTCGAGCACTGTCCCTCTTTGACGTATCGCGGCCAGAAACGCACGCCCAGGTCTTTCCACACCGACAGCACCGGGCACCGGGTGTATGCCCACAACCACCGGCGCACCCTGCGCTCCGTTTTCGCGGCCGCTTTGAGACCAGTGATGTCCAGCTGCTGGAACTCACGGGGGATCGCTTCGTCGTCCTCTCGCGCGATTTCGGTCCCGTTACCCGGAGTCGGTGGACCGACCGACGAGAAGACGGGGTCAAAACTGCTACCGAGTTTCCGCCGCAGCAACCGAGGAGCTAAATCCTTCTCTCCCGGTTCCAGCGCAGGGTCGGGGTCCTCGTGCAGGTCCGGTACCGGCAGGTGGTCGCTAGGCGACGGGCGCACGCGCAGCTGAGCCAGCGCGAGGTGAACGGTAACGGACACGCAGAGGACGAGCGCGGGAGACGCCTTCATTTCCGAGTAAAGTTCATCAAATGTCCGATTTACTCAAGTCAAAATAGGTGAAGTTTAAGTTTTGAATCGCAGTTCTTGGTTACGAAATGCTTCTGAGGAACAAATCATTCAAAACAAAACAGTAGCTTCGGCGCTCCTTAAACCGCATAAATAACATTTCACTTATTACTGATAACTAATTAACAGGCTCGAGACTTTTCATGTTAGACCGTGCTCCTCTTTGCTAACTGAAGCCGGTCTCCTGCGCAATGGAGCTTTTTCTTGGAGCCGCCAAACGCGTCACGAGGTGCGCTGCCGCACACCAGCGTCGCCCCGCGGGGTTCAGCTCAGTGTGTCACCCGTTACAACTAACTAACGTTACAACACCCGCCCACAGCTGAACGGCAGAATCAACTGAACGCAAAGTGCATAACATTGTCGTTTTAGTATTATTTATATAGCTCTCTCTCTCTCTCTCTCTCTCTCTCTCTCTCTCTCTCGCTCTCTATCAAGAGACTTTATATCATACCTTTTTGTTCTGTATTCATTTTTGGTCCCACTTTATATTAGGTGGCCTTAACTACTATGTACTTACATTTAAATTAATCATTTGATACAATGCACTTATTGTTTACATACATGTTTTTACATTGTACTTATATTTTTAAAAATACCTATATGTAATTACATCTGTAATTAATTTCTGTAATTACATTTATAATTACACTGTTGACCCATCCTTTATACCTTACCCCACCCTTAAACCTACCCATACCACCCTAACCTGTCCCTAACCTTACCCCTATCCCACCTCAATAGCAGCAAAAGTGTTTTGCAATACAATATGAACACAATAAGTGCGTTGTACTTATTTTTTGATGTAAGTACATAGTAGTTAAGGCAACCTAATATAAAGTGAGACCTCATTTGACCCATTGACTGGTTTATTTAATCGTTTTGAGGATGACCTTTTCATTGGAAGTGTTTATTTGTGGTTTTAAATACACTCGGAAACATCAGTTGCTGAATTTCCTTTTAGGTCAAGCAAAAATGGCAATTTATGATACTAGGAAAATAAAGATTGAACGAAATGTAAGCAGCTGCTTACAAACTGTGTTTTTCAACCTATAGTGAAATCCAGAATTTTGATTGATTTTCGGTATTGTAAGTCTGTGGGGGATCTTATGCAATTTGAAATGATTTGGTGTTATAGAAGGGCTCTGTGTGAAGTTAGTAATGAGGTTTTGGAGTTTACAATTTTTCAAATAATCTATGTATGTTGTTATTTTGGTTTGTTTTTGTATTCTAAAATGAATTGTGTATAAAATAGGGATAGCGCTATCTCTCTCTCTCTTAATTAATTTCAATTTAAGTGAGCTTTATTGGCATGACTTTCACAGTATTTCCAAAACACTGACTACTGCATGAACAAATAATTATTATAATACATAGACAAAACAAGAATAGATCAGAAATCATTAAGTAGATAATTACATGAATACATTTTTTTAAATAAACAAGATAATAAAAAAGAAATAAGAAAATAGTTAAGATATTGTCTTAAGGAAGAAGAAGAAGAAAAGAAAACTGTGTAGAAAAAAACATTTAGTTTTGTCTCTCTCTCTGTCTTATTATTAAATTATGTTTGTTATTCTTAAATTATGTTTATTATTCTTTTTTAAATTACTTTTATTTATTAATATACATGGGCAGGTTTAGCTCTTTAAAAAATAAACTATTTGATCAATGTAATATTATTAATATTTATTATAATAGTAATCATATTTAATCATTTAATAGCTAAATTAACACATTTGTTGTATGTTTAATTAATTCATAGTGTTGTTTAATACATCTTAGTATGTTTTATACACAGTCAAACCAAAATGTATTTAGACACCTTCAACATTTCTCACATTATCACAGTTTATTCATTATAATTTATTAAATGGTAATAAAATATGACAAGAACTCAGTTAAACTGTGTCAGAACAAATTCATCTTGATAATGTCAGATAGAAAGGTATGTAACAAAACATGGTCAGGTCAAAGTGTCAAATCAGATTTTTGCTCCCAAATTTTGATCAATTTCACTGGTAGTCCACTGTATGAAGAATTTTAGGGTATAATGTGTCACAGTTTACTTTATTTTGCTATCCTCACTTACATAAATGAACTATAGTGTCCTGCACCCACTAGTAAAAAAATATCAAAAATTATATCTGGTGTCTGAATAATTTTTGATTTAACTGTACATGTTTCTCACTATTTTATAAATTACTTTTACTTTAATATTTGTAGTTTTTATTTTATTTTAATTTAGTTTTGTTACAGTATGTATTTGTCATTTCTAATATATTACTATTCAGGTTTAAATTTATTTCAGTTTTGGTTTTAATTAAATTTTCATTCATTCATTCATTCATTCATTCATTCATTCATTTATTCATTTAATTATTCAGTCAGTTAGTAATTTTTTACACATCAGTTTCCACGAATTTCCACTTAAGTTTATTTCAGTTAGTTAAAAAGACAACGTTTCTCATTTTTGCTTAGTTTAAATTTTTCACCTAGTATTTGTAGTTTATTTTATTTCACTGTGATCACAATTTTATCAGTAATAAAAGACTGTAAAAATGCATTTAAACAAGTTCCCTTACAGTCAAAAAGTAATAGATCTAATGGGACATTTGATATAATTTTACACTAACATACTATTAAATGTACAGTTTTTGGGCGTCTAAAAGAAAAAAAAAATATATGTATATATATATATATATATATATATATATATATATATAAATAATTAACAGAGAAAAACCATAAATGGACATTTCCGGAATGTTTTTTTTTTTTTCATTGAAATAACTTATCAGTTATGCACTTTATGGGTTTATCTGACATCTTATGTTGTTACATGAATGTTTATTGCATTATTTTTGTGTCGTGTTTATAATGAAACTCATCTGTATGTGGGATTCTCAGCCTACTGTATTCAAACAGAATAGCCGGTAACAATTTATTTTAAGGTGTCCTTGTTACACATTACATGTACTTACTATTATAATAACAATAAATTATGCATAATTACATGCAAGTAACCCTAAACCAAACCCTAATCCTTACTAATTAATTAATAGTACTCTGTACTTAAATGCATAATTACACTGTAACAAGGACACCTTAAAATAAAGTGTAACCCTTTAGTTTAAAGTGTCCTTGTTACACGTTACATGTACTTAATAATTACATGCAGTAATCCTAACCCTAACTGTATATAGTAAGTACATTTAGTTAATTAATATTACTCAGTACTTAAATGTATAATTACACTGCAACAAGGACACCTTAAATTAAAGTATAACCCTTTATTTTTAAGTGTCCTTGTTACACGTTACATGTACTTAATAATTACATGCAGTAACCCTAATCCTAACCCTAACTATATATAAGTACATGTAGTTAATTAATATTACTCAATACTTAAATGTACTTTATAATTACACTGTAACAGGGACACCTTAAAATAAAGTGTAACCCTTTAGTTTTAAGTGTCCTTGTTACACGTTACATCTACTTATTAATTACATGCAGTAACCCTAACCTAACCCTAACTATATATAGTAAGTACATGTAGTTAATTAATATTACTCAGTACTTAAATGTACTTTATAATTACACTGTAACAGCACACACTGTAATCATGTTTTGTTTTCTTATGGAAGTATTTTCTGTTTTTATGTGGTGTGTGTGTTTCGCTAAATGTAAACAGTAAAACAATTATGACTATATATATATATATATATATATATATATATACACACACACACACACACACACAGTGCCTTGCAGAAGTATTCAAACCCCTTCATTTTTTTCACGTTTTGTTATGTTGCAGCCTTATGTTAAACCGCTTTAAATTACTTTTTTTCCCACATCAATCTACACTCCATACACCATAATGACAAAGCAAAAACAGAACCGTCACACCTTTACAAATTTAAAAAATCTGAAATAAGTACATTGCATAAGTATTCATACCCTTAACTCAGTACTTAGCTGAAGCTTAGTGTAGTTTGATGTGGAAAAAGAAGTAATTTAATGCAGTTTAACATAAGGCTGCAACATAACAAAACGTGAAAAAAATGAAGGGGTTTGAATACTTATGCAAGGCACTGTATATGTATGTATGTATGTATATATATATACACACACACACACACACACACACACACACATATTATGTATAAAAAATATATAATTATATGCAATAAAATAAAATTATATGATTATATATGAAACAAATATATGACAACTTGTAGTTAATTCATTCATATTACTTTCTATTGGTTTTATAGAATTACAAATACAGCCAGGGGGTACATTAGGATAAACAGAAATACATTAATAATAATAATAATAATAATTACTATTATTATATAAAATGATAGAAATAAAGTTAAAAAATGTTTACAAATATTAAATTTTACCTTTTATTTTTCAAACAGTTATTGATTGATATAGATATTGTTGAGCTTCTGTCTTTAAGATTAAAATGAATTCATATATTCATATTCATTCTGCGGATTTAAACACGTTTGGCGCGCGTGTACTTTGGCCACGCCTCCTCATCAGCTGACAGCGCGCGTGACACACTGAGATCCGCGCTGACTTCCTACCGAAAACAACAAGGACCGCATCAGAGTAAAAGTATGTGAATTAACGGTAAGTGCGTTTATGAAGCTACAGCCGGTGATCACGTGCGTGTCATGATCCGGTTTCCGTAAGATGAGTGATGAATGAAGAGTTCGATCCGTACTTCCGGTGTTTTTGTTTACCTTCTGCTGTAAGTGTAAAAACACCGCTTGTTGTTTTAAAAACGGTGCCATTATGTGCTAAATAATAATAAATAACATTAATAATAATAATGCAGATGTTGACAGATCTGATTGACCGTTAATATAGGAGGTTTATTTGTCTGGAAAAAAATGTTTGACAGTACAAAGTTAAATACTATGTCATAAATAGTGTTCAAAAGGGCAATGATTGTTAGGTCATTGTATTTCATTGAGGTCAAGTCAGTTTATTTGTATAGAACTTTTAATAAACATATGATAAAGTACCTAAATAGTGCTGACGTTGTCATAATTATTATATACATTCAAAACTAAAATTATTCAGACACCAGATATAATTTTTTATATTTTTTTTTAACTAGTGGGTGCAGGACACTATAGTTCGTTTATGTAAGTGAGGATAGCAAAATAAAGTAAACTGTGACATATTATACCCAAAAATAGACTACCAGTGAAACTGATAAAAATTTGGGATCAAAAATTCGACTTGACCATGTTTTGTTTCATACCTTTCTATCAAAGTTATCTGACATTATCAAGATGAGTTTGTTCTGACACAGTTTAACTCTTGAGTTCTTGTCATATTTTATTACCATTTTCTAAACTAGCGAATAAACTGTGATAATGTGAGAAATGTTGAAGGTGTTGAAAGTGCATATGCATCATACACGTTTTATTATTATTTTAATTTTATGGAAGTACCTTCTGTTTTTTTGCATGTGGTCTGTTTGTGTTTGAGATGCCCAAATAATAAATTAAATCAAAATGATTCATTTCAAGACCTTACATCACGTTTCGGAAGTATTTTCTGTTTTTATGTGGCGTGTTGAAGATGTCCAGTGAATGAAATCAAACCAAGAGGATCCACTTGAAGGACCTGATATTTCTGAAGATTATTTCTCTTCACAGGGTGTTTTTAAGCGTCGGGGTGGGATTTCGGGAGAGATGCCGTCCAATAAGAGTGTCGATCACACAGTTTGTAAACTGCAGGATACTGAAGGATCACAGGCTGCAGTGGTAACACACCCCTGATTTCTTTACATTTCTGATTGATTATAATTTTTCTATTACCATTATAATTTTCTTAACGTAAGAAGATTGTTGCAAGCAGTACAAATTTACTTGCATTCTCACATATGTGACCCTGGACCATAAAACCAGTCTTATTTGTTGCAATATCCAAAAATACATTGTATGGGTCAAAATGATCAATTTTCTTTTATGCCAAAAATCATTAGGATATTAAGTAAAGATCATGTTCCATGAAGATATTTTGTAAATTTCCTACCGTAAATATATCAAAACTTAATTTTTGATTAGTAATATTCATTGCTAAGAACTTCATTTGGACAACTTTAAAAGGCGATTTTCTCAATATTTAGATTTTTTTGCACCCTCAGATTCCAGATTTTCAAATAGTTGTATTTCAGCCAAATATTGTCCTACACCCTAACAAACCATACATCAATGGAAAGCTTATTTATTCAGCTTTCAGATGAAGTATAAATCTCGCTTTCAAAAAATTGACCCTTATGACTGGTTTTGTGGTCCATGGTCACATATTAGACTGGCCTTTACAATCTGATTAACTACTGTGATAGATGTTGGATGATGTAAATGTATTTATTAATGACTTGGTGTAATTATTTTTTAAAAAACAAATGAGCTATAACTGAGCTATTAATTGTGTTTATAGGGAAGACCTGTGGGTTCGTGAGGGCAAGATTTTGAACCCGGAGAAGCTGTTCTTTGAAGAGGAGGGTTTTGCAGATCATAAAGTTGACTGCGGGAATAAAATTATTGCACCTGGATTCATAGATGTACAGATAAATGGTAAACAGGACTCTGAAACCAGCACAAGACTAATGTAGAAGTACACAGCGGATTGACGTTGTTACATTTACCAGTTGCTGTGTTCATACTGATATCGTGTAATGCTAAGCTCCTCCCCTCTTCACACTCATAGGTGGATATGGCATCGACTTCTCCCAGGCCAGCAGTGACATCAGAGGAGGCGTGGCTCTGGTGGCCAAAAAGATTCTAGAACACGGTGTCACTTCCTTCTGCCCGACCCTCGTCACGTCTCCACCAGACATATACCATAAGGTACAATATATACACCAGTCACCACCCTTCATTAGTCTCTCGGATGGTCAACCGCACACATCTCTGATCTTTTTCCTTGAGATTTTATATTATCTAAGACTGTATCTAGGAATAAAATGTGTTTACCAAGACTGCATTCATTTGATCAAAAATACAGTAAAAACAGTAATACTATGACCAAGGCTGAATTATTTGATCAGACATACAGTAAAAATAGTAATATAATGACCAAGGCTGCATTATTTGATCAGAAGAAGAGTAAAAACAGTAATTTAATGACCAAAGCTGCATTTATTTGATCAGAAATACAGTAAAAAAGTAATATTGTGACCAAGGCTGCATTTATTTGATCAGAAGTGCAGTTAAAATAGTTATATTATGGCCAAGGCTGCATTTATTTGATCAGAAATACAGTAAAAAAAAGTGATTTAATGACCAAGGCTGGATTTATTTGATCAGAAATACAGTAAAAAAGGAATTTAATGACCAAGGCTGCAGTTATTTGATCAGAAATACAGTAAAAAAGTGATTTAATGACCAAGGCTGGATTTATTTGATCAGAAATACAGCAAAAGCACACAGACCAAGGCTGGCTTATTTGATCAGAAGTGCAGTTAAAATAGTTATATTATGGCCAAGGCTGGATTTATTTGATCAGAAATACAGTAAAAAAAGGAATTTAATGACCAAGGCTGCAGTTATTTGATCAGAAATACAGTAAAAAAAGTGATTTAATGACCAAGGCTGGATTTATTTGATCAGAAATACAGTAAAAAAGTAATATTGTGACCAAGGCTGCATTTATTTGATCAGAAGTGCAGTTAAAATAGTTATATTATGGCCAAGGCTGCATTTATTTGATCAGAAATACAGTAAAAAAAAAAGTGATTTAATGACCAAGGCTAGATTTATTTGATCAGAAATACAGTAAAAAAGGAATTTAATGACCAAGGCTGCAGTTATTTGATCAGAAATACAGTAAAAAAGTGATTTAATGACCAAGGCTGGATTTATTTGATCAGAAATACAGTAAAAAAGTAATATTGTGACCAAGGCTGCATTTATTTGATCAGAAGTGCAGTTAACATAGTTATATTATGGCCAAGGCTGCATTTATTTGATCAGAAATACAGTAAAAAAAAAGTGATTTAATGACCAAGGCTGGATTTATTTGATCAGAAGTGCAGTTAAAATAGTTATATTATGGCCAAGGCTGGATTTATTTGATCAGAAATACAGTAAAAAAGGAATTTAATGACCAAGGCTGCAGTTATATGATCAGAAATACAGTAAAAAAGTGATTTAATGACCAAGGCTGGATTTATTTGATCAGAAATGCAGTAAAAATAGTAATATTGTGACCAAGGCTATTTTATTTGATCAGAAATACAGTAAAAATAGTAATTTTGTGACCAAGGGTGCATGTATTTGATCAAAAATGCAAGAAAAACTGTAATATTGTGAAATATTTTTACTATTTAAAATAACTGTTTTCTGTTTGAATGTATTTTAAGATGTAATTTATTTCTGTGATCAAAGCTGAATTTTCAGCATCATTACTCCAGTCTTCAGGGGTCACATGATCCTTCAGAAATCATTCTAATATTCTGATTTGCTGCTCATTTCTTAATATTATCAGTGTTGGAAACAGCACAACCTTCAGTTCTGGCTTTCTCTCCACAGGTCATTCCTGAGGTCAAAGGTCAGGATGGAGGACCTGAGGGGGCAGGAGTTTTAGGTAAGATGTACACAGATGTAGTGTGCACTTTGCACGCGAAATAAACAGACATTATTTACTTTATTCAAATTGTAATGTGTGTTAACCAGGATTTTGTCAGTGGAATTTGAGTCGATTTCTGTTCACCGATTTTTAAAAAAAAATTTTTTTTTACTTTTTAGATTAGATTATTTAAATTCGACTCAGAAGGTGAAAGGCATTTGGAATCATATAGAGAACTCTGAGTAAAATTCTTTGTAATATTACCTCTGTTGATCTGACTGATTATAAGGTTATTTTAGAGTATTTTTAATAAGGGCATAATTAATTAGTGTAATTGTCATGTCATTTGAAATACTGAATAACAAATGGCAAAGGTAAAATAGATATGTATAACTGTTCAAAAGTTTGGGGTCTGTACGATATTTTAATGTTTTTGAAAGAAGTCTTATTATGCTCATCAAGGCTGCATTTATTTGATCAAAAATGCAGAAAAACAGTTTAAAAAAAGTAAAAATTGTAAAATATACAGTAAAATTGTGAAATATTATTGCAAGGTAAAATAACCCTTTTCTATCTGGATGTATTTTAAAATTAATTTTATTTTTCAAAAGGTAAAAGTTAAAGTTTGAATTTTTAAAATTAATATTTTATTTTTTTGTTACTTGAAATAAAATAAAAATGAAATGAAATAAAGTACAATATAAAAACACTTGTCATTTTCCTTTAGTTTAACTTTATATACTAAAATAACTGAAATAAAATGAAATAGATATATAAGAAAAATTCATAAAATGACAAAAACAATAAAATTACCAGAACTTGAAAAATGGAAAATATAACAATAATAAATAATAGTCTATAAAAAAACTATAATAGTCTCAGTTATAATAAAATAACTCTGGTGTTGACATTTCTTTAGTTGTGTTGATGCTTTATTTTATATTTGATTTGATTTAATGCTAAATGTTTTTTGTTTTTTTATGATTTTACTCCCGGTTGTTTCAGGTATTCATCTGGAGGGGCCGTTCATCAGTGAAGAGAAGAGAGGCGCTCACCCTCCGAAGTTCCTCCGCACTTTTAAAGCAGGGGGCGTGGCCGACCTGATGGAGACCTATGGGCACCTGGACAATGTTGCCATGGTAACCCTTGCACCAGAACTGGCCAATAGTGCGGCGGCAATTCGTGAGCTGTCGGGAAGAGGCATAGCGGTGTCACTTGGTGCGTACGTAATTTATTATTTCTTATTATTTCCAATAAATTTCTCAACTGGATGAGCATTTCTAAAGTGTCTCTCTGTCCAGGTCACTCTATGGCTGATCTTTCTCAGGCTGAAGAGGCTGTGCAGAATGGAGCCACGTTCATTACACACTTATTTAATGCCATGTTGCCTGTTAGTATCACACACACACATATGTGACCCTGCACCACAAAACCAATCATAAGGGTCAATTTTTTTAAATTGACATTTATACAGGATAGGACAGGACAATATTTGGCCGAGATACAACTATTTGAAAATCTGGAATCTGAGGGTGCAAGAAAATCAAAATATTGAGAAAATCACCTTTAAAGTTGTCCAAATAAAGTTCTTAGCAATGCATATTACTAATCAAAAATTAAGTTTTGATATATTTACGGTAGGAAATTTACAAAATATCTTCATGGAACATGATCTTTACTTAATATCCTAATGATTTTTGGCATAAAAGAAAAATTGATAATTTTGACCCATACAATGTATTTTTGGCTATTGCTACAAATATACCCCAGCGACTTAAGACAGGTTTTGTGGTCCAGGGTCACATTCAGTAATTAGCAGGTAATTGCATTATATTACATACTGTAAGTTTGTGCACACATGCATTTAAAAAAACACCATATTGTGTAATTAGTGCGTAATTGGACCGTGCAAATGCATCAGTTTAATCTTTTTAAGACATGAATATGCATACCATGAATGTGCATACCATTTGGCTTTGTTACAGTTTCATCATTGAGACCCGGGCATTGTGGGATTGCTCACAAGTGATCATATTCCACCAGGTCAGACGGTTTACTACGGAATGATCGCAGACGGGATACACACACACCCTGCAGCACTGCGTATCACACACAGAGCCCATCCCGCAGGTACTCACACACACACACACACACACAAAACTACAAACCTGTACATAATACTGCCTATGTTATACAATACTAAATATTTTAATGAGATTTTTCACTATTAAAGTTAACCTGTGCTGTGTGTAAGAAGAGTGTGTGTGTGTGGCAGGGTTGGTGTTGGTCACTGACGCTGTGACGGCGATGGGTCTTCCTCCTGGGCGACACACACTCGGACAGCAGCAGATAGACATCCAGGGGCTTCACGCTTACGTCGCAGGTCTGTATCATATTCTACCTCCTTTCAATGTGTAGCAAATTAACCCAGATGCATTTTATAATTAGTAAAAATTCTTTGTATGTCAGTGGAGCACTGTTAAATTTAACTTTGCACTTGCTGAATTTGAGTGAATTTCTATACACCAATTTTTTTTTACTTTTTAGATTAGATTATTTAAATTCAATTCAGAAGGTGAAAGGCATTTCAAACCATACAGATAAGTTTGAGTAAAATTCTTTGTAATATTACCTTTGTTGATCTGACTGATTATAAGGTTATTTGTAGAGTATTTTTAATAAGGGCATAATTAATTAGTGTAATTGTTTTAATATTTTTAATATTATGTCATTTGAAATACTGAATAACAAATGGTAAGGTAAAATAGATATGCATAACTTAAAAAAACAGTTTTTTAAATGTTAGTGTATTTTGGAAGGTTTTTGGAAAAAATATTTGGAGGGTCTGTTGTATTTTGTGATATTTTATCATGAATTTGTATTGTATGTTATTTTACTGTGAAAGGTTTTGCGTGGTATTATTTATTGCTCTTATTTATTTGATGATTTTGAGTGTTGTTTTTGTAGATTTGTGGTGCTATACAAAAAAAATTAATTAATTCATGATTTCAGGCACTACAACTTTGAGTGGCAGCATTGCGACCATGGATATGTGTGTGAGACACTTCAGAGAGGCATCAGGTCAGTGTGTGTTTGTGTGTCTGATTACACTTGAATGTTCACTGTGTATGGATCTTGAAGAACCGGCTGCATGTTATTCCATTATAAAACTGTGTGTGTCCATCATAGAGCTTTTATACTGATGTGTGTGTGTGTGTAGGCTGTACAGTAGAAGCTGCATTAGAAGCTGCATCACTGCATCCTGCTCAACTACTGGGTGTCAGTCACAGGAAGGGAACGCTGGAGTATGGCACTGATGCAGGTATAAATACATCTTTTGGGGCTTATTTTAAATTTTAGAGTCATGTATTAAAGGAATAGTTCACTCAAAAATGACAATTTGCTGGAAATCTACTCACCCTCAGGCCATCAAAGATGTGGATGAGTTTGTTTCGTCATCAGAACTGATTTGGAGAAATTTAGCATTACATCACTTGCTCACCAGTGGATCCCCTGCAGTGAATGGGTGCCATCAGAATGAGAGTCCAAACATGCCTTGATGGATTTTTTTCTTACAAACACACAGCTCATTGCTTCACAAGATGTTAATGTCCTGGAGTGGTGTGGATTATTGTGACGTTTATATCAGCTGTTTGGACTCCCGTTCTCACGGCACCCATTCACTGCAGAGGATCCAATGGTGAGCAATACTGAATTTCTCCAAATCTGTTCAGATGAACTGAAGAAATAAACTCTTAAAATCTACATCTTGGATGACCTGAGGATGAGTAAATTTTCAGCAAATTTTCATTTTTGCCTGAATTACTCATGCACAATATGCAAAAAAGCTCATGCACATTTAACGTGTTATTAGCATATCACAGAATTGCCACTTTTTCTGTGATTTCCTTGTGCCATCAAATGTGATTCTTTTTGATGGAGAAGAACATTCTGGGGGTTATTAGCGGTTAATGCATTATTGTGTCCACTGGATGGATAGATGTGTTCACAATAAAGTGTTTTTGATATGAAATGCATCTAGTTATGTGATGTTTTGTAGATTTTGTAGTACTTGATGACACACTGACAGTCAGGGAAACCTACATTGCTGGACGGCAGGTTTGGAGGAAGTGACATCATCTGGAGGACTGTCTTCTGCTGGGATCGTTAGAGTTTTTTGGTTAGAATTTTTTTTTCTCTCTTTGGACTTGGATTGCCAAAAAGATGCATCAGTGCACAAACATACGTGTTATTCTCTCTCATTCAATTTATTTCTATTGATTAATTCCTTTATGTAAAAACTACTACATATATACAAGCACTATTATGACACTCTTCATGCTCATGTACTGTAGCAGAATGCATCTTGAGGCGTTTAAAAAAAGAGCCAGAATCATTTTTAACACAAATTGTGTGTGTGGATGTATAACACAAATCTAATCAGTTCAAACGTGAAAAACAAAAGTAAAACAAAACCTCAAGGGTCCAGTTGTTTCAGTAATAACTTACATAATTCAGTGCTCCCAATCTGATGTGAAACTGGGCAGTATAACCAACTGATTTCCATAATGTTTATATTAGATTCTTTTTATTTAACATTTTTAAGGTTTTATCATTTTTTCAGTATAATAAAAATGTTTTTACTGAAAAAATGTATTTTTGTGAGTCTGAATGAGTAAGACGCATATATGATAGATGTATTAAAGATATCCAGCTGACTTGATTCGATCATCTGTTTAGTTTAAATGCAACTTTAGGACCCAATGCAAACATTCAAAACATGTCTCAACAACACAAGTTTATTAAAAAAAAATTACCTCAATCTGTAATCTCAACCGGCAAGCTAGGGCTGGGCGATGTATCTCTCGCGATATGCATGCGCATCTCGTCAGTAAAGCCGGTTCCTTGATTAGCGGTAAATCTCCATCACCTGTTTTCAAATGGAGCGGCGTTTAATACATGGAGCCGTAAATCACTGACAAGCTACGCAATATCGCGTTCATTATTGAAGGCGATTCATCTGCGATAATGAACGCGATATTGCGTAGCTTGTCAGTGATCTACGGCTCTGTGTATTAAATGCCGCTCTATTTTAAAACAGCTGATGGAGATTTACCGCTAATCAAGGAACCGGCTTTCCTGACGAGATGCGCATGCATATTGCATGAGATATATCGCCCAGCCCTACTGCAAGCTGTAGAAGTATTGTTCCTTGTTAGAGTGTGTTCATTACAACATTTACTACTACTAATAGGCTCATTTTTAAATTTTAAAGTTTCTTCTTTTAACATTAGTAAATTCTGAAATAACTTTAATAATCAATATAACAATTAATATTAATATTTTTATTCATTTACAAAGTATGGTTCAGTACTGTTACTGTTTTTTTAAAACATAGTAAAGCACTATTTTAGTTTTCGTTCAGTATCCATTTTAAAAAACTATTGGTTGATTAATCGGTATCGGCCAGTGTGGTCCAACCTAGCTATCCGTATCTGTAAAATCCACTATCGGTCGACCTCTAGACAGATGGCTTGACTTTCTGTTTTGCTCAAATGGAGTCAAACTCCTCTGATTTGGTCTTCTGAACAACATATCCTTGGTCGGTCCTTCAAGTCAGACGCACATGGTGTGTGTCCACGCATCAGTCTTCACCCCAGAAAAGTAGAAATGAAGACGCTGGTGTCTAGATTCAGAGTTGCATGCCACCAGCGATCAGGAAAATACAGCACCTGCACAAAAACGTGCAGTTTTATCTCTGGAAAACATGATTTTTGACTGTAATTCAACTTATTTAGTGCCTACACTGCAAAAAAGGCTTATCTTGCTTAGTATTTTTGTCTTGTTTCTAGTCAAAATATCTAAAAATTCTTAAATCAAGATGCATTTACTAGTTAAGCAAAATGACAAGATATTTAGTCTTGTTTCCAGGGAGAATTTTTTGGAATGAAGTGAATTTTTAAATAAGCTTTCCATTGATGTATGGTTTGTTAGGACAGGGCAATATTTGGCCGAGATACAAAATCTGGAATCTGAGGGCGCAAAAAATATTGAGATAATGTCCTTTAAAGTTTTCCACATGAAGTTTACATTACATTTAGCCAACGCTTTTATCCAAAGCCACAAGTTCTTAATGCATATTACTAATCAAAAATTGATATATTTACAGTGAGAAATTTACAAAATATCTTCATGGAACATGATCTTTACTTAATATCCTAATGAATTTTGGCATAAAAGAAAAATCTATAGTTTTGACCCATAAAATTTTTTTGGCTATTGCTACAAATATACCCATGCAACATAAGACTGGTTTTGTGGTCCAGGGTTACAAATGGGTTCAAAATGCACACTGTTCAAAGTCTAAACCTGACTATAAAGTACCTCTCCGGGTCGTATGGTGCACTCCAGGGGCCTCTGGTGGAGCTCCAGGTTTGGGTAGGAGAGAGAGACCCAGGAGAGAGTGGTGTGGTTGGGATGGAACTCAGGTGCCTCGTCAGGGGGGTAAAGAAACCAACGCTGGAGAACAAGCACATCAGGAAAATTACATCTGTACTTAAGCTGTAAATAATGCATTTGTTTGAGTTTGAAGCTCCACAGACCTTTCTGCCATAGATAACTTCAGAGTAGCCAGGACCGTGCCAGTGAAACGGGACACCAGTACCTGGTCCTGCAGGAGAGAGAAACAGAAATAGAGATGACAATTTGCTGACAATGTACTCATCCTCAGGCCATCCAGGATGTGGATGAGTTTGTTTCTTCATCAGAACAGATTTGGAGAAATGAATCCTCTGCAGTGAATGGGTGCCGTCAGAATGAGAGTCCAAACAGCTAAACAATAATCCACACCACTCCAGTCCATCAGTTAACATCTTGTGAAGAGAAAAGCGGCATGTTTGTAAGAAAAAGTCCATCATTATGGAGTTTTAACTTCAAACCGTCACTTCTCGCCAAAATACGAGTCCATAATCTATAATTACACTTCTTCCAGTAAAAAAAAAAAGTTCATCCTCTGTTGTCCGCTCACATCAAAATCCACCCACATATTTGTTTAGAACTGTTTTTGCTTATAAACGGTGCAGATTTCTCTCTTGATTCAGACAAGCTGATTTTTCTTTTTTTTTACTTGAGAGAGTAATATAATGTAACGGTTTAAAGTTAAAACACATTAAAGATGGATTTGTTTCTTACAAACACATTACAAATACATCTTGGATGGCCTAACGATGAATACATTTTTAGGTGAACTATTGGTGAGTATGTATGTGCACTCCAAAAACACAAATTAGCTGGATCGGAGAGTATGTGAAGAGTTCAGATGCAAAAGCCTCTAAGTACGTCTGACGTTTTTCTTTAAAATGAGCATTTCTTTCTGGCTACTACGTATAGGTTTCTATGTAAGTACTGGTACTTCTGAATGGGTTGAGCCTGGGATTTAGCACATCTGAAGTGATGAACATACACTATGTGTGGAGAACATTCACTCAGTATCGTTATCTCATTTTTGACCAAGATGGCTTTTAGAGGCTTTTGCATTGGAACTCTTCATGTATTTGTATATACCAGCAATCCCAAAGCTATATGCTGGATGCATGAGTGGAAGAGAAAAAGGTGGCGCTTTATACTCTTCAAACAGAGAATGCCACTCCGTGAAGTTATTGTCCCCAAAGAAGTACAGCGTATCTGAAATAAAAATGCACACACATTATCAAATAATCATGTACAGAGGGGAAAGCTTGTAGAATGAGCTGATTGTATGTGTGTGTGTAAGAGAGTGAGAGAAAACTGACCACTGCCCAATGCGTCTTTGGGCTGAGGGGTCAACAGAAACTTTACAAACTCTTCAAACTGCACATCCACTGTTAAAAGACAGAGGAATTGGAAATATAAATAGGGAAACATGAAACACACTACCATTAAAAAAAGTTTTGATTAAAAAAAAAAAAAAAGAGTGTGCTCATGCGTCTACCTTTCCTGTATGAGTGTGTATTGGCTGTGCTGAGACGGACCATTTTCTCTCCATACTCTCTCAACAGATTGGCTTTGGAACACAGGAAGCGGAACTTCTGAAACAACCAATCACAACACAGCACTTTTAGGAGCGGAATCAATAACAACATAGAGCAATAAACACCTGACATGCAGTATAACCACAATTCTTACTGTGTTATCTGTAAGGCCTCTGAGTATAACTGGTTTTGTATAAGCATACCTGTAAAAAAAACAAAACAAAAAAAACAAATAAAGATAAATTATAATTAAAAATATGAAGTGCTGGGCAAGTTTTTGTGTACATAATACATGCGTGTATATTATGTATATACAGTATATATTTTGAAAATATTTACATTTACACGTATAAAATTATATTCATGTAATTTTTATTATATATAAATTAATATATAAACATAAAATTTTTCATTAATTTATACATGCATGTGTGTGTATTTACACACACATATATATATATATTTATATATACACACAGTACATGTATTATGTACACAAAAACGTTTATTTTGGATGCGATTAATCACTTGACAGCACATATTTGACCCTGGAGCACAAAACCAGTCTTAAGTCGCTAGGGTATATTTGTAGCAATATCCAAAAATACATTGTATGGGTCAAAATGATCAATTTTTCTTTTATGCCAAAAATCATTGGAATATTAAGATCATGTTCCATGAAGATATTTTGAAAATTTCCTACCATAAATATATCAAAACTTAATTTTTGATTAGTGATATGCATTGCTAACAACTTCATTTAAACAACTTTAAAGGCCATTTTCTCAATATTTTGATTTTTTTGCACCCTCAGATTCCAGATTTTCAAATAGTTGTATCTCAGCCAAATATTGTCCTATCCTAACAGACCATACATCAATGGAAAGATTATTTATTCAGCTTTCAGATAAATCAAAATTGACACTTATGACTGGTTTTGTGGTCCTGGGTCAAATATGATATAATATATAATGGCCTTTAAATGATTGCTATTATTAAAACTAGCTTTTTATAAGAGTTGCATTCTAGGATAAAAAAAAGCAAAACAAAAAGTTCAATGAAATTCTTGTTTTTACGAGACTAAAATGTCTAAATACTATCAACTAACTGTTGTTCTTACTGTTTAATAAACTCTGTGTGTGTTATTGAGTTCACGTCTCTGATCTCAATGTTGCACTCGCCTTCACCCTCTATACTGGATTTCAGTCCCCTGAAAGACAAAACACAGCTTTAGTTATTCAGTTAGGTGATTTACTGCATGTTTTCAGGATCTGAGATGAATCAGTGTTTCGAAACAAAGTGAGACGCGACCAGTGATCCATATGCTATTTCTCTCACCATCCTCCCTCATCTCCACTGAGGGCGTGTTTGCCGTGAAATGAAGCCGGTAACTGCACTAAGAGGAGCAGTAACAGAGCCCTGACAGTCTGATCCATGTTTCTTCATCACCTGTCTGTCATTAAAAACACGCACATGACAACACCTGCCTGTGTCGCCGCGGTTCTCCATCAACTGCTGTCAAAATCACACGACTCTCAGTTCCTGGTTTCAGCGCGTCAGTGGTGACCAATCAGCGGAGGCCACACTAGGATGTGGGCGGGGCCTCACAATTCATAACTCAGGACAGATTATTTTATTTTATCATTTATAATATTTAATAATTTGTTAGCTATTCTAGGTATATGTTTTGTATTGTGTTCCCAATAATGAATATAAACATAAACATCTTTGCACTCTTCTTATAAACATTCATGAATAATTAATATGATGATTGTAATGATTTTGTATGTCAAAGTTGTTTGTAATAACTTTCCATCCCTTATGCATATGAAAGATTTTATACATATATGAACACACACACACACACACACACACACACATTTTAGTGCTGTCAAACGATTAATCGCCTCCAAAATAAAAGTTTTTGTTTACACAATATGTGTGTGTACTGTGTATATTTATTATGTATATATAAATACACACACATGCATGTATATATATTTAAGAAAAATATGTTTTATTTGTACATTAAATATTTTTATATATATTATAAATTACATAAATATATACATGCAAATATATGTAAATATTTTCAAAATATATACTGTATGTGTGTGTATTTATATATACATAATAAATATACACAGTACACACACATATTGTGTAAACAAAAACTTTTATTTTGGATGCGATTAATCGCGATTAATCATTTGACAGCACTAAATATATATATGAGTGTGTGTGTGTGTGTGTGTGTGTGTGTGTGTGTGTGTTCATGTATGTATAAAATCTGATGTGATGCCCTGATGTGTATAAAAACATCTTTGTAATGTTTCTTGTACTATTGGGAGATTGGATGTGTTAAGAATTGTTATTTATTTATTTATTATTTTATTATTCTCTTTAATTGATTTACTTTATTTTATTATTTTATGTTTGTGTTAAATAAAATATTATGAAACGCTATAAATTAAATGTCAATACATTCAAATTGAAAAAGAAAGTGCTACAATTATAGTAAGGCATTACGGTAGGAACCAATGCGCTCGGTGTGAAATCACACACGGTCAGTAAACACAGTCGCGCCGCTCTGTCATTGGTCTGTGTGCTGTTCAGCAGTAACTCTGAAGGGAACATGAGGAGGTGTCCTCTAGCATCACACTGCTGCTATGCACTCATAAGAGAACATCACAATTATCAGATTTTACAGAGGAACTCCAGAAAGGTACGTTTACGTTTTCGCGAGTCTGTATTAGTGACTGTGTAGTCATACCGTTAGCGCAGCACTGGCTGTGTCTCAAACCATAAAGAGCTGCTTAACAAGACAACGTTTTTGGGAATCATAAGAAAGCCTCTAAAGCTGCCCATCTAAACACTGTCTAGATAGGCAGCTCAGTAGGTTTTGAAACACAGCCATTATTGTGTTTCTGTCAGCTGGGGCACGTTCAGGCTCACACCGGTCTCCAATGTTTTGCTACGGTTTCCGGGTTGAACTATATGTTTCCTGGAAACGGTGTGCAACGGGGTTTGAGATACGTTTTCTCTTGTTTGGTGGGTGTGTCAAAAATGTCAGCCCAATCAGCAGTAACTTGTATAAACCACGCGGTATTAAAGAGACAGCTTGCGCAATGGGTCCAAGTGATTTAATATGTGTCCGCTACAGCTCGGTATACGCAACAATTGAAGATATTAGAAGACATGTTTGTCGTAAGAGTTTTATAGTAACGTAGCATATCAACATGATGATGATGAATTTGTAAGTAAATGTAATCAAAATAAATTCACAAGAGCAAGTATATTGTTTGCACGTTTATTTACATTAAAGGCAAAATAACTGAAATAATAAGAGCACAAGTACAGATCTGGAACTTCTTTAAGTCTGTCTAAATATCATGTAGTAATTGCAATGTCTTCTGGTCCATATCCTTTCCTTAGGAAGGTGTGCTACTGATTAATGTAACATAAAGATACTGTATATATTTTATTGTATTGTGGAGTGACACTTTCATAAACTTTTCTATGCTCCTCTGATTATATAATGGTATATATTACAATATCATAGCACAACAACAGTGATCAGCAATAATGATAAGCCTAATACTCACAATAAAAATAATAAGGTCATATAACACAGTCTCGGAGGTATGAAGTGGATTATCCTTCACCTGTAATGTTTGTCTTTTCATCCTGAAATGCGAGGCAGATGTTGGATCACAATAATTAGGAACCACAGTTTCCACA
>JAFVLL020034356.1:0-15121 GCA_021397915.2 Tor tambroides
GTTTAATGAGTCTCACCATGATGGTGTTTAGTGCTTGTGTGAATGACACTGTGCACCTTCTATATATGCTACTATTTAAAAGCTGCTTGTGATGGGCTTTGGTTTATCATGTGACTTTCTCATCACCATCTGCATTTGGAGGTTATCAGTGTATTTCAAAGGTACAAAACAGATTTCAGTACTTTAATAGGTTGGTATATTAACATTATATCAGTTAAAGAAATTACGGTATTTAACTGTAAATTTGAGTTAAAACCTAAAACGTTGTTACCGTATTTTTTACGGTAGAGTTCCGGCAACCACAACTGCCAGTTTTTTACCGTAAATTGTACAGAATTTTTTTTTACAAATTTCTGATTTGTGTATAAATAAAAAATATGACCCTGGACCACAAAACCAGTCTTAAGTAGCACGGGTATATTTGTAGCAATAGCCAACAATACATTGTATGGGTCAAAAATATTTTGTTTATACTGATTTTCCCTTTATACCAAATATCATTAGGATATTAAGTAAAGACCATGTTCCATGAAGATATTTTGTAAATATTCTACCGTAAATATATCAAAACTTAATTTCTGATTAGTAATTTGCATTGCTAAGGACCTCATTTGGACAACTTTAAAGGTGATTTTCTCAATATTTTGAATCCAGGTTTTCAAATAGTTGTATTTCAGCCAAATATTGTCCTATCCTAACAAACCATGCATCAGTGGAAAACTTTTGTGGTCCAAGGTCACAAATGTCCATAAATTGATAAAAAAAAAAAAAGTTATTAATTTAACTAATTGAGGCCCTTTTTTTTTTTTAAATTAGCCCATAATTTAGTTTTAGTTGTGTACCATTTTTAATATCCGTTAATGTGTTTACCTTCTCTGGGCCTCTACAAAAGTGACACAGTGTCCTGCCATAAACCCTGGCGAATTAAGCCAGCTGTTAACCTTTCCTGTCCTCAATGTTACAGATGTTATGAAAGCATAACAGAAAAATTGCATTGCTTCTCAATGACACCAAGGGCTAGAAATTGATCAGAGGAAAGATCAGTCAGGGCTTCACGTGATTAATGAAGCTTTTCCCTCTTCTGTGTCATTAAGCAATAATGTAGCAGGCGGACGAGGACACAAAGGGTTAATGGTTTGAATAAAAACGGCTGCTATGATGGATTTCAGTCCATTAAATGTTACTTTATTAACCAAAGAGATTTATTTGCATTCATAGAACCAATAGTGTCCTTTTATTCATAAGCTCATTTTCAGCTAAGTAATGGGGTGAAATCAGGTATATTGAGCAGCTTTTCACAAATCAAGAGCAGCATTAAAGTGTCTCTGCACATAATGCCCAATTTCCCTAAGTGCTGTTTTCGTGTAAACTCAGGTTTTATATAGGATCTAAAATGTTAACTATTTAAATATCAAATGTGTACATCAACACAACAGTGTTCAGGCAAAATGGGCCAGTTATGCAATTGTCCTTTTTCTAAGGAACCTTCACAATTTAAGCTTACAATAAGACATTTATTTATTTTTTTTACCAGTATATTAATCTTCTCATTCTAAGTTAGTAATTCTGAGAAGAAAAGAAAGAATTAAGAGATATAAACTTGTAACTGCAATTCAAAAAGTGTCAGAATTGTGAGATAAAAAGGAGCTTGTTTCCACAATAAGTAAATAAAAAATTAAATGCAAAAAAATGAAACTTTTTAATCACACAATTTTTACTCTTTTCTTGTAATTGTGAGTTTATCTCTCTCAATTCTGCCTTTTTTCAGAATGATTTTTTTTTTTTAATTGTTTTAGACACAAACTCAGATTTAAAAGATATAAATTCTAAATAAATAAATAAATAAATAAAAGCTGTAACTGTGAGATTAAAAAAAAAGGAAACGGGATTAGGACCAAACAATTAAAAAAATTCGAGAAACATGTTAAAACGTTAAATTTTGAGTAAAAAAAAGTTGAACATAAACACACTAGTGTCATGTTAATTTTATCTTGTTGGACAGTATTAAACTGCATCTGCAGTAGTGTAGGTCGTAATGAGTAATGCTCGTGGATGTAGCATATGATGCGATTGACCTGAGTTCGAATCCTCCTTTTGCCGAACTCACCCCACTTCCTGTTCTCATCACATATCACATCAGAAAGTGGAAATCAATTGCCTAACGAGTGTTTAATAATCGTGGTGCAATTGGGTAGGTATCACAGTGCATACGCACGCTTTCCCCTCTAACGTAAACAAAGCTGATTACGTCAAATATGTTCTTAGCATAGACATATATAGACGCCCTATTCAACCGCTCCAGGCAGGTAGATGCGGCTGCCATCTTGGAACGGTATTTTTGACGTCATTCACCATACTGTAGGTTCGCAGAGAGCCGTTGAGCCGTTCTGTGCATGATTGTGGCATCTTTCGAATATTCAGTGATTACTATAATGAATGATGTCAAGTTCACCACTGCAATATGGTGGACGGCTTACGTATAGCGGCCAATAGAAACAGTCGCTAATGAGGCATCTACGTATGTCTATGGTTCTTAGGTACTCTCCAAAATGGCGGAAGACGTAACTCGGGGGAAAAGAATGGTTGAGTAAATTGTTATTTTTATTTTCTTTGCACAAAAAAAGTATTCTTGTAGTGTCGCAAAACTTAAGTTGAGTCACTGATGTCACATGGTTTTACCGATGTATTTATTACGTTTCTGGACCTGGGAACATTTCAATTGTGTTGCTGTCTATGGAGTGTCAGATAGCTCTCCGATTTCATCAAAAACATCTTAATTTGTGTTCCAAAGATGAACGAAGGTCTTACGGGTTTGGAACGACATGAGGGTGAGTATTAATGACAGAATTTTCATTTTGGGGTGAACTAACCCTTTAAGCTTCCACATAAGTGAGTCTGTCAGGTGTAGCTCTTATTTGCATGGGTTAATGGATGTGTGGTGGTGCTGCTGTGATGAGAGCCACAGACAGCAGTGAGAGGAAGCAGGCGACGGGACGCACAGACACACACAGGCCTGCATTTGATGTGCAGACAGCTGGAGGTGTGAACGGCACACACACACCAACAAACCTACTGTCCCGACACTTCCACAGCCTGCCTGCCTGTCTCATATCAGCAGATATTTGCTTTATCTCTGTTTCTCTGTCTGTATTGTGTTAGATCATCAGCTGTCCATTACTGCTCAGCAATGTCCTGTCCAGGCATTCATCACAGCTCATTTACATATGCAAATAATCAAGCCATTGTCACATTTTCTGTAGAAAAATTGTGATGCCATTCGTATCACTGATAATATATATATATACATATATATATATATAGAAATGTAGTTCAGTATAAAGTGCAGGGTAAGTTACACCCTGAAATGATTATATTTAGGGTGAGTGGTTTGTTCAGATTACTAACAGTAATAATGAGCAATAATAACAGTGATACTTTAGCAAACAGCACTAATTACCACAATAAATTAAAGAGGTAAAAAGCCAGCACATTATAGCACATCTGAGAGGCAATGAACCAAGAAATGATCTGCACCGATCTGGGCGCCTTTCTAGTATAATGCTCATATTGCGAAAACAAAACTAAGCACAGTTGACTTTATATAGTAACTCCGTAATCTCCACATTATCCCGTAACAATGAGTTAATGTAATCAGTGTGTGTTGGGATGAAAGTCATTACTGGAGCTCAGGCTTTTATCTGACTGCTAATCAGCATCATGTCATTGTGAAGGAGATTAATATGAGCGTTTAGGATGAGATATCAAACACACTGACTTCTGTCATGAGTTTGAGCAGGGGATTGTGTCCCAGCTCAGCATTAGCACAGGATTTACATGTATCGTGTTCATTCATGGTCAGGTAAATAAAGGGTCATAGCATACGCTGTTTTATCTTGTTATTTGATGTAAAGAGTGCTGGACGCCTCATGCATTTTATTCTTGTGTGATCAGATGTATTCTGTCTGACAAAATGTTGTAGAAATTCAGAATTCAGAGTTGTTTTTGTAGTTTAGTTTGAATTAATGGTGGTTTTTTTACATTGAGTTTAGAAAGTTACAGGATACTTTTATAATACATCAAGCTAATATATCAAAAAATATTAAGGTGGTGATTAGAACCTTCTATGAATCAGTGGATGGGGAAAAAATGGCAATTATTTGTTTTGCATTTTTGCACAACACACACGCTACAGTTCAGAAATCTGAAGTCTGGAAAAATGCATCATGGTTTCCAAAAAATATGAAGCAGCACAATTGTTTTCAAGACTGATGATAATCAGAAATGTTACTTGAGCAGCAAATCAGCATATTAGAATGATTTCTGAAGGATCATGTGACACTGAAGACTGGAGTAATGATGCTGAAAATTCAGCTTTGCATCACAGGAGTAAATTATATTTTAAAATATATTCAAATTAAAAACAGTTATTTGAAATTTTTAATAATATTTCACAACATTACTGTTTTTAGTGTATCTTTCCAAAGCAGTGTTCATTGATAAAAAAAGTAAAAATTACTAAAATAAAATATCCAAACACATTTTTTCTTCCACACACAAAAGCTGCTCTTTTCCATACACTGATAGTGGATTGTGATCAATGTCTCTCAAGCTCCGAAAACACAAAAGTGCAACATGAAAGTAAAATTTTACTCTATAAACAATTATCCATATGATACAATACAACTACAAGCAAAAAAGGAATGGTCATTATTTAGTTAAATCTATGCATAATATGCAGTCCTTCAATAGCTGGCATTTGGTATAACAGAGAAAAAGATTGAAAATATTTTAATGTTAATTAAAATAATTAATGCTAATTAATGTTCCAAACCTTTCTGAACTGCAATAAGTCTGTATAAATAATCTGCTTGCATTAATCTCAGTTGTAAATAGTTTTGGATTAAGCTAAACAAGAAGTAATGTAAGAAACGTAACATACTGATATACGGTCACACCTATTAAACTGGTAGCACATGATTGATCCAAAACTGGAGCAGAGTTTGATACTGAAGAGAGTTTGATAAGACTTGTGAAACATCTCTGCAATTACAACTGCTTGTGCGCCGATGTTTTAAATTCCACTCTGTATAACGAAATCTCGCCATTAGGGTATCGTAAATGCTCCCGTATACTCATTTAAAACAATAACACATGCATTTGTATTACAACCTGAAGTCTCTGCGTACAGCTAAACCTTTATTTAACCAAACAACCCAAAACAGTCAGAACATACTGTACACCGGTCAGCACCTGAAAACCACACGTGTCCTGCAAAAGTAGTGTATGAGACTTAAAATAGCATACTGTATTTTGTCATTGGCTCAGATGAAAAGCTTAGAAAGAGTTTCAGTAGCTTTAGGCAAAATGTAGCAAAACAAAAGACCCCTCCCCCTTTAATTTCCAAGTCCTCTGGAGAAATGAGGCAGTAATTACTAATCTAGAGAGTTATGACGCCTACCTAATTGCACTTTTTACATAAAAATCCCTCAGCAAGAGAAACAAAGGGGTTCGCCCATGAAAAATGCACCCAGCAGCTAGTCTTATATTTCATTAGCTTCTTTTGTCTTGTTCCTGCATCTCATTCCCGGTTATTAACGCCCCTCTTCTCCACAGCTGACGAGCGTACGGCATTACATAAGATCTCAAATAAAGCAACCTCTCCGCCGCGAGCGACATGGGCTTGTATCTAATCATATTTCCTGGGAAGCACTTTGCTGCGGAGTGCATGGGCTTATCTGTTCAGAGATGGCTTGTGCTGATTATAGGATGAGTGCAAGTCGTCTTCTTTTATTGACCCACAATGCCCTCTGTCATGCAACTGCATCACACTAATTCAAGGAAATGGAAGGGTTTCATATGACCTAATGGAGGGTTCATCTGTTTCCAAATTGGTCCTGGCACTTCCTATATTGCAGGAAAATGCTCTTTGCGTTTTTTAAGGGAGCCGACGCATATTATGCATATAAAAGTTTTTGTGCGATAAAACATTTCTGTAAAGCTCTCAGGAGGGAATTTGTCAATGGCCGGATTCATCTTGTGAACAATTACTTACTCTTGGCCACCAAAAACAGTCTTCCAGCCTCTGCGTGGAAGAAATGCTGTTGTCTTCTAGCGCTTGATCAGGAGGAAAACCGCATGAACAGCCATATCTCCTCCTGAACGGGTCTTTACAGAGCAAACACAATTCATTTGGAGAGCAACGGACCACGCTGACAAAGAAATTAGTAAAATCACACTCATTTTCCTCTAGATTTAGGGCAATCAAACTCTCTGCAGTGGGCTAGGATGTCTATTCTATATTTTAATATCAGGGTGTATTAAGCATACAGTCAGACAGTTTCAATAGCACTGCAGTAATAAGACATTTTAAAGTCGGCATTAAATTAAAATTCACCCCTCTATCTTCTAAATCTAAATAAATGTTAGAGATCTTACTGTGAACAATTCATTTTCAATTCAGTTTATTTTATTTTTTTTAAAGTGTCATAACTAGAGAAAGCGAGTGACTTATCCAATAATTTTGTGTGCAACATCCACAACTCAAAATCCAATCAACAACTGATGCACAGAACCAACCCTTACCAAAAAGTTGTATACTTCAAGTTTATTTTATTAAGTATACTTAAGTAAAGTTCAAGTATATTTTTAAGTATACTTTATGTAGTAAGTATACAAATATCAGTGTACTAGTAGTATACTTGTAAGTGTACTATTTCAATACTCCTTGGGACTAAATTGGCCCACTTTCTAGTATATAAAAGTATACATTTAAGTATACTTTAAGTATAAAAGTAGCAAACTTTGAGTACACACCTAGTTTACATCAGTGTTTTTAGCTTGTACTGCAACTATACTAAAAGTGAATTTATAGGTATAATGATAGTTTATTAATTAAATACTTGTAGTAGCATTTTTAGTACACTTTGAAGTATAGTCTCAGTAAACTACTAGTTTAGGAGTGTTATACTGCAAGAATACTCGTAAGTTTTCTTTAAGTGAACTTTACATCATACTTTAAGTGTACTACTATGTCCCTATTTAGGTATTAATTTGTATATATTTTGTTGTATGAATATCTGAACGTACAAAACATCAAAAGAAAGAACATATGCTTGTAAAGGGTATATACTTGTAAACAAAAACATTTTATTCTAGCTTCATGCATTATTTTTTTAAACACTTGAATGTGGGTAAGTCTCATAAATAAAAAAAAATAAAGAAATAAACAACATTTTGAACAAAAAGCTGAAAAAAGACTATGAATTGGATTCAGAATGATAATCAAAACGTAGATGGAATTGATCAACACCCCAAAGCTTGACAGTCATTATTTCCTCTTCGTGGGTCAACATTTTATTCATAACGTTACACAGTTTTGATGCTGTTTTATGTCTGATGATCGTGTTAGATTACATGTGGAAGCATCTGTTGTTTTGGTTTCTTCTTCACTTGTGTTTTTTTTTTTAGTTCTGTACAGAAGATATGTACTAGCGCCCCCTACCATATAACAATGAAAACACAGATTCTAGGAGCACAAGTATAGCTCAGATATATTTAGACTTTTTCTAAGTATAAGTCAAGTATACTTAAATGCCATTTTAGTACATAAAGCCCATTTCTGAGAAGTACATAAAAAGTAGACTAAAAGTATACTTTCCTATTTTAAGTTTAAAAGAAGTATACTAATAGCACACTTGAATAAACTTCTTTTTCGTAAGGGAAGTGCCACCCTGCATTTTTGTTGACAAAAAAGCGCTGCAGTGATTATGTATTTTTGTAGGCCAACCCTCAAGTTCGCATCACCTTGGTTCCCTTGACAAAAAATCCAGTAGGATTTTTCCATTGGCTTTTGGATTATTGCAGAAGATGAGCACTATGAGCAACAAAAGTGTATAACTTTCACACATTAAGATAATCTTCACAAATGAACTCACCAGTGGTAAAAAGCTAAATGTAGGCTATAAACAAACTGGTCGCTTGACTTCAGTGTCACCACCATGAAGCTTCCAACAACTCTTAAAGTCTTTATTTAAAAGACATTTTCCCTTAAAGTTTGCAAGAGCATGATTATAAACACAATGAGGCTGTAAAAGCGACTAGTGAGTAGATGAGTTTGGCAAGACGACATTTAGCCACTTAGCAACCAGTTTTTTTAAAGCATGTAAAAAAAATGACAAGGGGATTTTACTGATGCATTTTATGTTGTAAAACAAGTTAAAATATGTTGTGTTCACCTTATTTCAGGCATTCAACCAAAATCCATTTAAAAACCCATTGACTGCAGAACAATGCGCTAAATGCAAACTCATTTCCAGGTTTTGGCCTCCAAAAATGGTTCTACCCAACAATAATGGGTAAAACTGTTCATTCATTAGATTAAACTGCTTTCATATTTTTTCTTCAACACTGAACAAAGAGGAGACTAAACAAAAGATGCACTTAGATCTACAAAAATCCTCATCATTCGCCATCATGGTAACCTCCAAAATGTATATAGCAAAAACATTTCCAGAACCCACCTAGCAGAACATAACACATCAACACATATCTCTCTATTTACTTATTTTGCTTGAAACACACATTAAGAATCATTTAACAGCCCTATTAACTAACTATTAAATTACAGCTCAATGCTAAGCATGCTGCACTCTTTAAAAATAAAGGTTCTTTATTGGCATCTTTGGTTCCATGAAGAACCTAACATCCATAGAACCTTTCCATTGCATAAAAGGTTTTTTAATAGTGGAAAAAAGGTTCTTTAGAGTTTTAAAATGTGACCTTGGACCACAAAACCAGTCATAAGTGTCCATTTTTCGAAATTGAGATTTATGTATCATCTGAAAGCTGAATACATAAGCTTTCCATTGATGTATGGTTTGTTGGGATCGGACAATATTTGGCCGAGATACAACTATTTGAAAATCTGGAATCTGAGGGTGCAAAAAAATCAAAATACTGAGAAAATCACCTTTAAAGTTGTCCAAATGAAGTTCTTAGCAATGCATATTACTGATCAAAAATTAAGTTTTGATATATTTATGGTACGAAACTCACTGAATATCTTCATGGAACATGATCTTTAATTAATATCCTAATGATTTTTGGCATAAAAGAAAAATGGATAATTTTGACCCATACAATGTATATTAGGCTATTGCTAAAAATAAACCCCAGCGACTTAAGACTGGTTTTGTCGCCCAGGGTCACAAATGTTCTTCACACAAAGAAAAGACGGGGTTTTTTTTTTTAAAGAACTTTTCACTGAAAGGTTCTTTGGGGAACCCAATATTATTCTTTTATGGCATAGCTGCGAAAACCCCCCTTTTGGAATCTTTATTTTTATAATTGCACAGAAGGTACTCTGTAATAGAAAAAATGTTCTTTACACTAAGAAAAAAAATGGTTCTTTTATAAAGGTTTCAATGAAGAGTTGGGGAACCCAAATCTTCAATCACTGCGAAAATCACCTTTTGGAAACTTAATGTCATAGAAGAACCATTTTCAGCCTTTCAGTGAACAGTCCTTAAAAGAACCTCTTTTCATGCCTTGTGTGCAATGAAAAGGTTCCATGGATGTTAAAGGTTCTTTATGGAACCATAGTTGCCAAAAAGGAACATTCATTTTTTAAGAGTATGCTTTAAGTATGCATCTTTGCATTTTGCATGAGCCCTTGAAGCTATCAAAACGACTACAAGAGATCTAAGATGAAATGCAAGTTGGTGCAACAAGCTGAATCTACAAGCTTCACACGTACAAACGTTTAGAGCATTTTTACATTCTAATCAAACTTGAAAATCCCCTGTCGTAAAACAATGAGAAACACACCATCATTTCTTTCTCTGGGAGTTGTGCAGCACACCTTGGCGTCCCTAAAGACACGTCTCAGACATCAAATTACAGGACTCAAGCTGTGCAGCCAACCACCGCTTTTTCATGTCTGAAGCATATGAATCAGAAATGACTTCTGCCATGGAACAAGCCTAAACATACATTAGATTGTAAAAGTCCAGGCCAGGAAAAGGGCACGCGATGCCTCGCCAGCAACCACGCAACTAGAAATGAAGAGCATAAATTGAAGAGAGCCTGAGAGGCCTTTCTGCATGACTGAAAAAGAGATAATTGATAACGAACAGATGAGAGGAAAGCATCAAAGAACCGAGCTACTCGAGGTCTAATTCAATCACTTATAAAATACCAATTGAAAAACCCTGAGACCGGTGGCTGTATTTGATTCATTATTTCATAATTTCTGCTTCATAAGTCAAAATAACCAAAATTAAGCTTTTTAAATGCTTTTTTTCTAATCTAAGGCATAGAGTAAGTTAAGATCAGATATAAAGTTGCTCAATAACTTCTGCACTCTATATAGGTTATACTTTTCATTATTTAGAAATTCACACAAGAGTTCTTCTTCAATGACTGATGATTTAAAGAAGAAAGTGCTTCTTTTTGTACATGTATTATAATAGACAGATATATGCCTACGTATGTATTTGCCCGTGAGGGGAATCAATGGTAAGTGCATCAGGGCTGCTGCTCAGGGACGTGAGTGAGGAACGTCTGCAGCGTTAGTAAGGTCACGGTCATGCTACACCACCATTATACACTTGAGCAGTGCACTTAAAGATAAATCAATTATAAAAGCATAATCACTCGCCCCGTCCCTGCAATAAACAATAAACACGAGAGCCAGCTGTGCACATACCACTGTTTGTTTTCCATTAAACCACACTGAGAAATGTTTTACAATTTCACATTTTAAAGAAGTACTATGGTATTTTACATGTACATTTGCGCCTTTAGCAAAGGAAATACTGACATGGCAACATTGCAACTTTTTACTTTATTTTTTTTATTTTATTTTATTTTAGGACATATATCATGGTATTCTATTCAGAGTATCAGAGTAAAAAGAGCAATTAAATACCATAAATGAATTTATTTATTTGCCTTTTTATACTTATTATATACTTTTAATAAATTTTTTTAAATATTTGAAATGCCAAGGCTGTATTTATTTGATCAAAAATACTGTAAAAATAGTAACATTCTGAAATAGTATTACAATTTAGAAGAACTGTTTTCTATTTGAATATATATGTTAAATTGTAATTTATTCCTGTGATGCAAAGCTGAATATTCAGCATCATTACTCCAGTCTTCAGTGTCACATGATCCTTCACAAATCATTTTTAATATGCCGATTTGCTGCTCAGGAACATTTCTTATTATTATAATCAATGTTATAAGCAGTTATGCTGCTTAATATTTTTTGTGGAAATCGTGCAGGATTTTTTTGAGGAAAAGAAAATCTAAAAGAACAGAATTTATATCAGATAGAAATCTTTTGTAATATTTTAAATGTCTTTACTGTCACTTTTGATCAGTTTAATGGGTCTTTGATCAATTTAATTGGTATACATTTCTTTAAAAAAAAATTAAATACTATTCAAGTTAATTTTAATCATGGTGTTTGGAAGATGCACTATGATCATACCATGGTATTATATTAAGAGCACTGGAGAACTATTTAAATACCATAGTGTTTGTACCTGTTTCCATCGCTGTACCATGGTACACACCACTAAAGCTAGACATTTATTGTTACGGTGGTGAAATTTTGACTATGTTTGAAAACACTGGTATAGGGCCAGAATTGAGGTATTAAAAACAAAAGTTTGTCAAGACTATCTCTGAATGTTTGAACAGTTAGTTGAAGGTTAGTTTGACATCTGAAGGTTTTGTAGGCCTCATGCAGTATACTTTGGCAGTTCTGGGATGAGTTGCATTTAGACGTTTTGGTCTCTGGTTGGGGATTTTGAAAGAAAAAAATCTAACCTAAGTTTGTACTATAACAGTATGTTAGCTTTGTCAAGCCAGCATAATTAAGACACTCCAAAAAGCCTGTATTTCTAGTACTGTTTCCAGAGAAAACCATCAATTGGCAAGCGGTGATGTTCTGTGCTCCTTCTACGACCAAAATGCATGTTGCACATCTCATACTAAGACTCATGTGAATCACACTAACATTTATGTATGCCTAACTGAACACTGTCTAGCATTAACAGCTGAAAGGAAAGAAAAACAGAGCTCAGAGAACGCATCCTGCCAATAAATAGTTCTCATATATGTTTATCCATGTATATACAGTATATATCAAATAATTACATATCAATGTCTGTGAATGGAAACAGGCATGTAATATTTCGCCAAATTCTGAAAAAAAAAGTCATTGCAAGAATTGTGAGATATACACTCTAAAAAAAATGGTGCTATATAGCACTAAAAGTGGTTCTTTGGCTCGTAATCATAGGGGAACCACTTTTGGTGCTGTATAGTACCAAATCTTGGTGCTTCAGTGGTTCTTCACTGGTTCTTCACCGGTTCTTTGGCACCGCTACCATATACAGAACCTGTTAAGCTCCTGTATGGTTCTTCAGCGGTTCTTCACCGGTTCTTTGGCACCGCTACCATATACAGAACCTGTTAAGCTCCTGTATGGTTCTTCAGCGGTTCTTCAGTGGTTCTTTGGGGTGATTAAGGTGCTATATAGCACCACTGCCGTAAAAAGAACCTGTTAAGTTCCTTTAAAGGTTCTTTACGAGCCAAAGAACCACTGTTGGTGCTGTTTAGCACCATTTTTGTTGAAGAAATACAGTGCAATATGGCACCTCTTATGGTTCTACATAGCACCATTTGACAAAGGTGCTGTATAGCACCTTTGAAGATATGGTGCTATATAGCACCAAAAGTGGTTCCCCTATGATTACGAGCCAAGAACCACTTTTAGTGCTATATAGCACCATCTTTTTTAGAGTGCAATGCAGAATTGTGGGGGGAAAGTCAAATTTTTAATTCATAAACTCAAAATTCTGACTTTTTTCTTGTATATCAAAGTTTACATCTTACATTTCTAAGTTTGCATATCGCAATTCTTACATTTTTCTCCGAATTCTCAATTTTTCCTTGCAGTTGTGAATTTATTTCTCACAGTTCTGACTTGTTTTGCAGTTCTGCATTTATACCTCGCAATTTCAAGTTTAGAACTTGCATTTCTGAGAAAAAGTTCAGAACTGCGAAACTTGTGAGATATAAGCTCAGAATTGTAAATATATATATATATATATATATATATATATATATAGGCTGAATTGTGAGATATAAACTCAGAAATTCTAAGTTTCTCTCTTTTTCTTGGAAATCTCACAATTCTGAGAAAAATTCTTCAGAAATTGCGAATCTCAGAACTGAAAGCTCAGAATGCTCAGAATTGTGATATATAAGTGCAGAATTGCGAAAAAAAGGAAAAAAGTCAGAATTGTGAGATACTTTTTTTCTTGCAATTGTGAGTTTACACAATTCTTACTTTTTTCTCAGAATTCTCAGTACTTTCTTGCAATTGTGAATTTATCTCACAATTCTGACTTTTTTTTTTTGCAATTCTGCATTTATATCTTGCAATTCTGAAAAAAAACCTCAGGATTGAGATATAAGTGCAGAATTGCAGAAAAAGTCAGAATTGCAATATTCAAAATATTAAAAAATATAGCCTACTTTTTTCTCAGAATTGAGTTCTCACAATTCAGACATTTTTCTCGCAATTCTGTTTACATCTCACAGTTTGCGCGTTTGCATCTCGCAATTCTTACTTTTTTCTCCAAATTCTCACTTTTTTCTTGCAATTGTAAATTTATCTCACAATTCTGACGTTTTTGTTGTTGTTGTTTTTTGCAATTCAGCGCTTACCTCACAATTCTGAGTTTATATCTTGTAATTCGGTGAAAAAGCTCAAAATCGCAAAAAACTCAGAATTATATAAGCGCTGAAGTGTGAAAAAAAAGTGTACGTGTGAGATACAAACTCAAGAGTTTTGACTTTTTCTCGCCATTCCAAGTTCACATCTCATAATTCTTACTTTCTTTTCATAGACTCTTTTCTCACAACTGTGAGTTCTCATTCAGACATTTCCTTGAAATCCTGAGCTTATATCTCGCAATTCTGAGATAAAAAGTCTGAATTGCTAGATAAAAAGTCATGATTATCTTTATTTTTTATTCCGTTGTGGAAACAAGCTTCCATACAAGCATGGCGCAGTGCATTATACGTGCACGGTTTCCTCATTCGGAAGTTTGTTCATTGTTTTCATTGGGCAGTTAACACAGAAGTTTCATTTCGCGGGTAATGTCGTACGATCCCCGGAGGCTTATTGCAGCCATTTGAATACTTTTCCCATCAGCTAATCACTTTCATAGTCGTAACCAATTGCTCTTTTGATTCCGTAGGCTTTGTGGGACTTTAAGGGGTAATTTCAGGACAATTAAGTTGTTATAGTTGACAGTCGGTGGATGTATAGGCTCATCAGCACGGTATGTTGATGATGGAGGGCTGTTAGCAGGAATAGCTGTGTCTGGCGCTCTCATGGGGGACGTGAGATGGTGCACGCTGACAGAAATCCTGGATGCTAGTTAGCAAGCAGCAGTGCACTGTCAGGTGGCAGGAGTCAAATCAAATGAGAGCCAAGCCACTCCAGTGCACAATGACAACCACTGTGTCTCATGAATTAAAGATGACTGTATGACGAGAGGGAGGAGACACAGAGCGAGAAGCACCGGCGGAGACAAAGACGGATCAATCCCTTCCTCTCATACTTCTTTGTGGGCCAAAAGCTTGAATAATAAACACAAGTGGGTTTTTTTGGCCAGATGCGACGTGCCAAACGGCGGTCTGGAGCGCACAGACACGCTGCTAAATCTAATGGCTTAAGTTGGCGATTTAAAAATAGATAATGACCTCCTTCCTACAAATCGTCACCGTCACATCCAGCTAAGGCTGCTGGGAGACAGACACCCCAGACATTTGCTCCCAATCTCAGTTTCCTACTTAGATCCAGAGGTTTGATTAGCTAGGGGAGCAAAGGGCTGGGAATATGATGTACTTGGAGAGGACGGAGATATTTTATTGGTATTCTGGATGTTTCCAGGATATTAATACTTTCAGAATTGAATATCTAGCCAATGCTGCAGCTTGATAAAAAAAATACAATAGGGTAACCTGACCCAGCTGTGGTTCACAGGTTAAAAAAACAAACCTGTTTTACCTATTATATATATATATATATATA